>JAQIXN010000350.1:0-43274 GCA_034698145.1 Proisotoma minuta
GTGTGGTAAAATGTTTGATTTGTCGAGCCGGCCTTTCAGCATTAGGGAAGAAAATTCATACACTTTATTAAAGGCCGCGGCGAGTCAAATCAAATGTTTTACCCACCGAACCTAAGATTTTTTAACTTGTTTATATTTTTTTTGAACTGGTTTTGTTCTGGTCTTCAGCTTCTGCGTGAGAACAAAAGGCAACATTTCTATGACATTAAGGAAGTTCACTAATTTGAACGATTTGTCATTTTGACAGGCTTGGATACATGCTTTGCGGATTGTCACTTCCATCAATGCATTACCACCTGAGTCGTTTGTCGTCTTTCCAACAGTTTAAAAGACAGCTATAAGTCAAAAACAAGATACAAGAATTTCAAAGATTTCAATGATTTGGAGCGTTCAAAATTTTATTCTGACAGTCAACCAAGTGACAGTTTCAAAAGTATATAGTCAATGTACTCGATCTGTTTCACGGTTTGATCGATATACAGAGGATAAATGGCAAGATGTTTTCAGATTGTTTACTTCCACTGGGATAAAATAACACATTCTTCATCGGATGTGGAAAAAATGCCAAAATCCCACTGATGTGTCAATTACTTGGCTAAACAAGAAGCTGTTTACTAAAAATCGTTCCATCATAAATAAGGTGTCATTTTTGTCATTTTCAGACTGCAACATAAAAAATATGGAGAAATATGCAGTTAAAAGTTATTGTTGAGATTGTATTGAGATATTGTTTAACCTGAACCAGAAACCTCAATAGAATAGTCATTATAACGAGGTAATTTCAGATTGGAAAGAGATAAATTATTAATCAGAAAACAAATTGAAAACTGCGGTTTTGCTTAACCACGCATCACGAAATAATGTCTTCATTTTGCACAATCTTCTTCTTTTGGTATGCAAAAATTTTAACATTGAATCTTCAAAGTATTAACCGTATTTTAGTTTTATACTACATTCCATTTTCATAAATAGCAAGAAAATACTTTTGTAGAGCTTCATGTGCTCTACAGAAAGAGTGCATAGTTGTGGTCTTAAAAAAGGTTTGATTTGTAAAATATTTACAACATTTACAAGGGTACGTAAGAAATTAGTGAAGCACTTGCCTCTTTCTGTCAGTTGATTATTAATGATGTTACAAACCGAAGACATGCATATTTATACACTCATATCAATAAATTTTACATTTTAACGTAATATCCAGGCAGTGAAAAAAATATTATTCAATGTGCCCCTTGAGGGCACTATGTTCCTATCCCCAGTAGACCCTTTAAATCTACGTTAGCATTTTTGGCTGAAAGAGTTGCTTTTGTTGTCTGTTGATGGGCAGCCACCCTGCTGCCTTTCTTGATGTCGGATCGCCCATAATCAAAGAATCATTCCTGCATTCTTCACCACCATTTGGAAATCGTTTGAGGTTTTATAGCCAATTGAATTTGTAATGTTTAAAATGTGCTTGTTTGACTATCAAATAAATCCATCACTGTTTCAATATGATTTGGTTCTTGTTTGAAATCAAGTCAAGCATGCAATCAAAGTCTTTTTGAGTTGTTTATATTTAAATTTAAATCAACGCTTTTCCAGAAAAGGTTGTTTTGATTAAAAATTCAACATTGTCACCCTATGTGTACATAAATGTGTAATTGCAAATGCAAAGTTTTTGGCATTTTAATAATGCAGTCATTTATCATTTTTTATTTAGCATATTATGCGTATGTGCGTTTGAATGTGTGAACAATTATTTACTTGGTCCAAACTATTATCGAGCAATCTTGAGATTCATTTTCATGCAAAATAATTTGATGTAGCCAAATCTGAGTGTTTTTTCTTTCTTTTGTGTGATCATAATTTTAAAAACGTGCAATAAATAAATCAAACGTCATTCTTAAATGGCTTGAGTGTTATCTATTAGTCAAAACTCATATTTAGAATATGTGGTACAGATTTTTTGTAAAGTGCTCCGATTATATTAACGATTTTTTGTATATATTGCATATATATATATATCGTAAGATTTCAGCTTTGCACATTTGTTTGTTAAACGGAAAATTGGTTGTGGTGTGTAAATTATATGTACTTGGCCATTATCTATTATTTTCCTAATGCCTTGCACCAATTTTCTTTCCATAAGTGTTAACTGACGGAACATGTCATTCTTGAAATTTTTATGGCTTAAATTCCTATGATTATTTTCCTATCAAACTTGTTTATTCACTGTGATAATTGGTATTCTACATGAATCATAATCTGGCTTCTTGAATTGGTGCAACTTTTTCCTCTTTTGATATGCAAATTGTACAAACATTAATATTGGCATTCCACACCTTCTGCATTTCTGTTATTGCATGTTTGTTACAAATTATTACAATTTTGTAAGCCCAAAATTGAGCTTGATATTTGACCCTTCTTTAAGCTCATTTTCAAACAATATGCATTGAATGCTTAAAGCCATTTTCCACAAGCACATCACGTTTACACAATTCTCATTTTCCCCTTTTTGTAAATGGGCAAATAAATGGTCAGTATAACGACAATGGTCTGCAATTAATTTTCCCGTAGCAATTTTCACCATTGTGCAGCAGCAGTTTACAATTGTCCCCTTTTGTCTCACTCTTGGATATAAATATGACGCTGCACTTTTTAATTTGTTTGACCATTGTGAACTATGGCAAACACACGGATATATGCAGTTAGTTACAATTTCCATTGCAATGAGTACGTGTTTCAATGAAATATTTTCTCCTGGTCCCAGATGCAGAGAGGGAGAGAAAACCATGATTAGTTGGAGCATTTTGACCAGAACATGTAACTATGTAAGAGAAACGTTGGCTTATAATGAATTTGGCCCAACACTATCCAAACGACGTCCTTGGGGAGAAGGTTTATTTGTGATCTCAGAAATGAAACTCAACTCACCAGCGGAAGTATCCATTGGCTTGGAAGCTAGTTAGTGAAGGTATTCAACCCTAAACTGAGTTTTACCTTATATCGTTTGGGCATGAGGTGATTTTTAGCAGGAACATTAAGGTAGGGGAACAAACCATATTGGTTTCTCTTTCTATTTAGCTTTCTCTTTGGTTGTATAGTACAACTTGTACAGTACAGTGCTGGCTGTCATCATCCTCAGAATAAAAGGAAGATTAATTCAACACCCACCAGAATATTGTCCAGTCCTCGTTTGTTTGCCAAGCTTTAAATTTTGGGCCAAATGCAAATATGTAGAAAGGAAAACAACACGGGACGTCATAAAATTTCTCTCACTCATTAATTTATGCTATGCTATTACAAGGAATGTATTAAAATGTGCACAGCACAATTCAGTACCCACCTAAATTAATGTCCAGCTAAATTTTAACAGGGATTAATTGGTTAATAAAGTTTTCGTCATATTCAGCCAATTCATTTTGTGCCATAAAATATCCAACTGCTATTTGTAGCTTACCTTCTTTCCCTTGCTATGATAAACGGGAACAAGACTCATAACCAAAATTCAAAATTCAGAGCGAGGAAGAAAACAAAATGAGTCAGTGGGCCCGTGAGGGAATACGTGTCCTGTCGCCATATTCAGCGACCTCGTATTTTATGAGTTTTTAAAAATCCGCTTCCTCCCAACTTAATTGAAACATGTAATTTAAAATCATGGAGGGACTAGAAACAAGGCGTGCTTGCTCATCATCCAATTCAGATATTTTCAACTGTATGTAAAGCATTTGCCTAAAGTCTTGTTTCCAAAGTGGAGATCAGACAGACTGAAGGCTAAATTAAAGAGTGTTGAACATTAATAGTCAATGATGAAGCCAGACTAGATTCTGGAGGAGGCTTGGAAATGTTCTCTAAAGAACATCCTAATTAAGTCTGACTTAATCTTTTTTTATTCTCCCTGCTGCATGAATAGTTTCTCAACGAGATGTTAATGATAAATCTTAAGCAAAATATCTTGCGAGAGAAATCTGACATGTTGTTGGAGGTTGTTCTTATATTCCTAGTCCACATTTCTTTTGCTGAGGGGAGAATTTAATAATAATAAGTCGGATTATGCAACAGCCCATTTATAATTTTTTGTTCAAAGAAAAGAGTTCAAGGGCTTAAATATGTCTTAACATGGACCGAACTTGTGGTCGCTCAATTAAAAGACGCTACTCAAAAAGTTTGAAAATTGTGTAATACGTATAACGTATAACTAAATGTTTTTTTATTGTATTCCATTTATCAGCATTTGCATAAAAAATTGCTAAATTTGTGAAAGTTGTGATTTGGTGTTTCTATTCCTGTTTCATAAATTCGAAACCAGGTAAAAACAAACGAGGGGATTTATTGCGGTAAGAGTAATTGGTCAATTAACTTGGGCTATGTAGCTTTATGTATAGAGGAAAGCTTTTCTTTTATGAGTTCAAGTTTCGTTATGAAACCTTTCCTCACAAAAAGTCTATGACCATTACTATATAGGAATTCAAATAAACCGTTTATGTTGCGTAGACCAGTAGCATTTTTTATTGCACAAAAAATGAGTTGTGTCTAGTTCTAATAAAATTATTATACAAGTCTCTCAAAACCCTCTTTCCTTATTGTGTACGCTTGTTGGTTGACGAATGTTGTAATTTAACGGTTTGATGAATCTGCAGCAATTTCCTGCATAACAAACGCAACGTGACATTGACACTTGAACCAACAACTTCATTTATATGTACAAACAACTGCTCGCAGCCATTCGCTGAAGTAGCGTTCTCCAAAATTGTGCTGCTGGCACTATTTGTTTCTTGTGTTGGAATTTACTACCACGTAGGCACACCTAACGTAATTTAATTAGGTGAATTGAGAGTAAGAGACAGCTGACACGTCCATTCAGGCCTTTTCGCCATTGGACATGATGGCTATAACCGGTGTTGACTTGGCTGTTGGCCATCCCATTATCAAGTGGCACTTTCTCCCTCGTGGTTTACGAACTTCGGCCAGTGGCCAGATCGTGCGTTCAACATTCTCATCCCTTTTAGTCAGCCACGTCCAACTAATCTAATTATTCCTCTCCTCAAGCAACTATCAGCCGCAACAAGAACAAAACTAATGCCAAAAAACTCTCGACACGTATTAAATTTCTCCACTTTCATCTTCTATCAACCCAAAGCAAACAATAAATTTACTTCTTGGATTTGATCTCCTTCAATATCCTATTTATATCCAAGTACAATGTAGAATGAGGAAAAGTAGACTAGAATTAAAATCTAATAATTGTGATTAAGTAGAATTGAAAATGCAGATGGCAAAGAGGGTACGAGTTTTGTAACATTGTTAGCACTTGCAATTACTATTCAATCTCCTCGTCCTTCCAAAGCGTGCTTCTCAGAAGGCAGGGGAGAAAGAAAAAAAATCTCTAAACGGCAAGAGAAAAAAAGTAAATGTTAGGGTGGTCTCTGCACGATGCGTTCAAGTTGACATTTGTTTGAAATTTTTGAAGTTTTAGTGATCTCTTCTCATATCAAGCGATATATCTGAAGGGTGAGAGAAAGAAAACAAATGCATGGCCATCATAATATCAAATCATGAGATCATACTTCAAACTACTAAACTAGCTTCTCTCTTTCTTTTTCTCCCATCCCTATCATGACCACCGATAAGGGGCATTTCTGGTTTTGATCGGATCTGATCTATGGATGGATTCAAGGGAAGGGCGTTGGATCGGGATGGGGAAATATTTCACTGTCGTCTGTTGGAAGACGATGGAAAGTCGTAACTTGCAAGGAAAATAGATTTATGAGAATTTCACTGTGAATAGAAGGGGGAAAAATGAGCCAACTTAGCAAAAACATAAATGTTCTCTTTATATTTGCTTTAGCTCCATACAACAGTCTAAAAAGTATAAAAGATTGTAGTAGGTGATGCTCAATAGAAATGGAGAAAGTCCAACCAAGTGTCCGATGGGTCAGTGTTTGACAAAATGCTCCTCGCTTCAAAATTATGACCACACGATTCAACCATTGCCCACCCATCATTCCATCCTTTATACCAACATTCAAAATTGTCCACTTAATCTTGGACCATTCTCTCCAACCATTTATATCACTGTGTGTGTTTATACCCTTGACAATCGTGAGGGTGACAGAAAATCGAGGGCTGAACCAGAGAGAAACTCTGCTTTGATTACTTGACTGATATATGGCTCAAGGATTTTATGCAACTTCTTTTTGGAGTATTATTCTGGACAAGTCACAGCACTTGACTAAACAATCAAAAAGCGTGTAAAGGCTATTGAACTGACGGGATTTACAAGTCAAAAATGCTCAAATCATTCACTACTATATACAAAGCAAAGCCAGATTTTTTTATATTTCCCTGTATTGCATTTACTACATAAGAAAGGAATGGTCTATTTAACCCTTCGTAATTCGTCTCCGAACCTGAACATTTTCCTCTTCTTTCTTAGGTTTGAGGGTTATGGTCACTCTCCGATTATCCCAAAGTGGTTAGATTTGGCTGGATTTCCTTTCAGTGACCATAACTTATGTCACTTGTTTATTGCAAGGGTTGAATTTTTTACCGCTCCCCTTCCCCTCGTTTATTTTATCTGACCGGAAGAGCGCAAGGGAACTTTTAATTGAATTTCTTTCAAATCTCTGGATAATTCTCTCAAACACCAAAAAATATCCTCCAGAGTTCACCCTTCTTCTCAAAAAGGTGCTTTTATTGAAAGTGCATAAACTACCTGCCATTGCTCCTTTTCTTTCTAAACCCATTATTTGTAGAGAAAGAGGGGTCATAAAACCTCAAATCTTGTGGTTTTATCGCTTTCTCCTATTCCAACAGAAAAGAAGTTTTCTCCGCCCATTAAAACTTGCTTTCTTCATATAACCAAGTGTGAATTGGTCTCAGCATGTGTATGCCTCTTGTCATCCAAACCGAAAGCTTAAATCTTTATGTTCTTTTTCATTTGCATTCATGATGTAATACAAGTTGTTGTAGCATGACTTTTGTGCCACGTGTGTCTGACATTCAAATCTACTTTATCACAAAATAAAGTACAAATGTGAGCAACTTAATAGTTTAATCTTCATCAATAATCCCTCGTTAGGTTGAGACATTAATTTCACGAATGGAAAATGGGACCATGCAACTCTGTGGGAGAAAGTTGATGGATGCAAAAGAGATGAACATTTTCCTCTGAGGTTCATTTGTGTAATCAGAATGTGATATATTGCCTCCAAATATGGGGCTAGGATGAAAGTCGTTTAATGAAGCGGTGATTAGTAAGCCCACTCAATCCACTGTTTTTAACTTCACTCACACCACATTAACTGGGTGTTGCCTTTCCTTTTGGGGTGCATATATAATCAATGGACTCGATGAAGTGAAAACAGAGAGGGAAAAGTTCACTATTTATTACAATGTGTGACCTCATGGATGTTTTCCAATCCTTTGTTCACATTTTTTTCTGTCATGTGTAAATATTTATTTTTTAACACGAGCTACTCAAGTAGCAAATTTAAAATGCAACAATGTAGTCCTAAAATGCATGTCTTGGTGCAATTGCCATCCAAAATAGTTTGGTATGCATGGTCATGGTTAGTTGGCTGTATTGCAAGTGAAAAATTGGTTCGTAAAACCAAATTGCTCTCTCGTTATTGCCGATTGTGATACGATTCTCGAGGAAATTAGAAATATATTGAATTCTGGAACTAAAAGCATCTTGAATTCAATATATAAAAGTCCTAGCGGACATTAAGATTTATTTGAATGCTTATATATATTCTCTATGAGGGGACCCCTAGCTTTTGTCTTGAATGCACTGGATCCCGATAATCAATATCAATAGCAATGTAATGCGATATCACATTACATGCATGTGTATTAGAGGATGACATTGCGTCTCAAGTTAGTTCTAGTTGACAGAAAGAAAAAGGTATTTTATAGCATGACTAAAACGTTAGTGAAACACATAACGTTAGATCCTCCCGTTGGCAAACTTCGATTAGTCATAGATATTATGGAAATCACATTTTACAAAGAGAAATTGAATCCTCTTCCACTTCTGTTTAGTTATTTTATTTCTTCTTCCTCCCTCCCATAGAAAAAGCAATTGGATGGAATTGCCTTTTAGTGCACTGCACTGTTTCAGTGACGAATGTCGGAAACGAATAGAATGACAATTTGAAAGTCGGGAAGTTGCCTTCATTTGTATTATTAGTTCCTATATGCACCAGTTACATATAAGAAGTTATTTGTCGCTGGGGTAGAAGAAGAAGAAGAGTGCTGATGGGATGTCTTTCTCCACATCTGAGTCATATGATTTGATTTGGTTGACTTTGAGGGACAAAAATGCCCGTTTTCTTCTTCGTCCCCCTTCTAACTAACTCGCTTTGGGAGAGATCAGATTCAGATCAGCGGCTAAATCGACGCTTTCCCGTCAGTAGCAATGACGAAGGGTGAAAACAAGCATTGAAACGACTGCTGTATTCCACCCCAAGGAGACTCGGAAACTAACCAAACTCTTTGTTCATATGTAGTTGTCATTATTACCAATTCTTTTCTTTCTAAGCTTCTTTTATTTTATTTTAACAGCTAAAAATCACGGATAAAATATTTTTGAGGATCTATGTAATGAGGGAGTACATAGCAAAACAAAGACATTCCACTCAATTGGTCAAGTAATATTTGAACTTTTATGATTATTGCCCATGAAACATAGAGACAGCAGTAATTCATTTCCAAATGATCTAACTACATGTCTGTCCAAGTCTCATTGTAACATTTTCCACATAATAATATCTCATTATATACTGTCCCTTATTTCGTCTTCCGTCCTTTCTCTTCAGAACTTTGATGAAGCAGTAAATCAATGATGAAGGAAATTTCTCTACTATCTATGTGCACAGTACAAATGGAAATTGCACATTCAACTTTGCTTCCAAACCACGAATGACAAAAATACGGTTATAGATTGGTTTCAATTTGTGATTTCCGCAGATAAAATCAGGATGTCATTCACGAGGCAGTCAGACAGTTAAAGTCACTCTGCAGAATTAATGTCTCCCCATTCGTCTGAGTCAATTACTTTTTCTTTCTTTGTCATTCTTAGCCAGGGATGGTTATCAGTTAGGATTTGAGGAATTGATGAAATGATGCTTTAGCCAAGTAGCATCAATGGACTTATTGAGTTGAATGTTAATTATTTTACAACTTTTCCCTCACTCAAAAGAATTGGTTCATTTAGCAAGCAGCTAAATTACAAAAGTTGCCAGAATCATTACTTTCGAGTCGTCTAATTTCAACTAGTTTTGAAACTTTGACATTTCATCTTAACTTATAGTTTCCGCAATTTTATGGGAAAACTTAAATAATTTATGCATTTTTGAATGACTTATGTACAGAGTTGGAATTCAAATTAAAAGGGAGAAGGAGCAGAAGCCAAAGTTATGGCAAGATGACCTATCTCAAAAACAGGAAAATATTATTATCTGCTCCTCTAATCTTAAACATTGGAATTAGGGGCTAACAATAAATTTTAATGCAAAGGGTTTAGTATATGTAATATAGCGTTTAGTACAATTCAATAACTTAATTTCTATATTACCACTGCATTTGTATGCAAATGAAACAAAAAATCGTTGGGCGTAATTTAGAGAGAAGGATCTAATTAGCATGCATGGAATATAGAAGAAGAAGGGGAAATATATCATTTGAACTTGAGAAGTGAAGCCTGTTCAGCATTCTTGTTCTTATTACAATTCATGCAACTATTTGTATGTATTTATCAACAAACCTATCTGTAGAATTTGCTCAACATTTTAAGGCTAAATTTTGTGGCTGTAAATAGAAACAAATACCAGTCAACCCTTTCCCCATCAACCAAATGGTTTATACAACGATTTTGAATATTAGAATATTAAAGATTCAACTCCCAATGCAACCTAATGAAGAATGATATGCTTGAGCTGTGTACATCCTCAAAGTTGACTTTGAATTTTGTTATAAATTTAATTAAGGAAATTAGGGATATTAGTGCTCCCGAACCCTTTTAATAGCCATAATATTGAGCAGGGAAAGCAAGAACATCCTTCTTCCACTCTGTTCCACACTTTGTATCAAATTAAACATTTACAAAATGACAGATGCATAATATTCAAATACAGAATAATTTGTACACGGCTTAAACCATAAACGACGTTGTATCATGCACAACTTTTGCTCAATCGTAATGGGATTTCAAGTTTGGACCCCTTTCATCTCATCCCTAATTAGCTACAGATTTAAATCAATATTGAAGCTTCCTTTTGTCAACATATTCAACCATGGCGTTAATTAATAAAAATTTGCAGTCTCATTTTATGCAAAGTATTTTTTTTACAAAAGCTTTCACTTTCCACTCAAGTGTTAAATTCGCATGAGCAGCACTTCACTTAATGAATATCCTGTTTGTCATATATATAATTTAATAGTTACTCGAATTTTCATTTCAAAAATTTAATTTGCACAGGTAAGAGACCCTCAAGTTTCACATGATAAACTTTTTATGGAGGCAGAACATGCCATGATGAGAGGATTACAGTTCATAGAATTTTATGGTGCAATATTTCCCTACCTACTTTTCTCTATTCAAGTGTCAAAAGCAATGTCTCATCTTCCTTGTAACGACTTTTATTACATTCAAGAGCTGAGAATCATTGAATAATGTGAAACTCATATAAAGAGACTCGTAATTATATATTTACTTTCTCCCGTGTTAGTTTTAAAAATGTGAACACCATTGCACTGCACCTGCTGGGTTTGTCTCTTTTGAAATTAAATATCTACTGACATAAAAATGCGAATATCCGTTCCAAAGTATTTAAGAAATTCAAGCATTAACTTTAACCAGTTCCACTAAGATTTGACATTACATGGTTCAATGCATTGAGTCAGGGCGAGTATTTCATGTTTTTCTTGTTAAAGTGAAACGATGTTTGTGTTGAGTCTGTGAGGTCATTATGATTATGCTAAGTTTGTAACTTTAAGGTCTTCTTGTGGTGATCTTACAACGCAATGACATAGTCGGCGGCAGTCCCATAAAGAACTCTCAGCATTTTCACCCCTCTCTATCTCAGTTTATCTGCTATTATGACTCCTTCCATGTAATTTTGTAAGACCAATTTTCATGGTAAATGCTCTTTTTTTGAAAAATGAGCTGAATCGGTGTTCAGGGAGAGATGTAAACCAAGGCAAAGTGTGTGTCATGAGGCGTGACAATGTTAGTGCTTTACCGACGCATTCATTTTCTATAGTCAATCTTCCCCCTGAAAAGTAAAATACAGTTTTCTGCATAACACAAGACGAGACCTCACAAAATAACTCAAACTTAGTCAAACTTAGCTCGTGCGATGAAGTAATTCCTATACAAGTGAAGATAGTATATCATATCTTTGAAGGAGATGCTGAAAGTTTTACCTGCGAGAAAAATAATTCTATGAAAAGTTTAAAACGGAATCCGAGTCAGATTTACTGGAGATAATCGTGGGCTTTAAAAGTGAACCGAGGATAATAACAAGTCCCATTAATTTTGGAGACTTGTCATTTTCTTTACCGCAATTACAAATCAGCTATTTTTACTTGCTTGTATAAAAATACGGGTCAATTTTATTTTGAATTTTATTTACAAGAATATTTCTACTGAAAATAGTAATTCTCACGTTCATTATTCTTGACGAGCATAAAATTCTTCCAATGATTTGACAAAATAATGGTGGTTTGCATACCAAATACATAAATGTTTTTAATGTTAACCGGAATATGGGCATTAACCTCCAACCCCTTTTGACTGGGATTTCAATTTACACCCCATTTTATATTTCTGAATTCCTGATGCAAATCTTGGTATGCACAAATGAAATGGTTGTCGTAAAGCCCTTACAGCTGTCACTTGACTTCCGTCCAATTTTATTTTCTCATTTACGATCAACTTCTCATATTCCCCTTTACATGGATTTAGTGGCTAGTTTTGCATAATACGCTCACAATCCTTTGAGACATGAATCCTTGATTGAAATATTGCGTGCGGCCAAAACGTATATAACACAATCAACAAGCAGATGGATCAAAGTTCACTATCAAATATCTGCAATATAATTGTGGTCATTTGACAAGCTTTTGGGTCCGTCCGTTTCAACTTTATGAAACAAATTAATGCCCCATCTGAACAAAACTGTGCATGTACGTTTTGTTGATAATTAGCTTACCCTTTTATATTTACACATGGTTGGCTGGAGCCGTTAGATTTAATCCTTTTTGTAGCTACATGACATTAATAAAAGGCAACAAGAAACTCTGAATAAAAATCCGATACCGGATTAGATAGTGGGCATTTGAGTGTAATTATCTTGTGATCTTGTTCACAGTGTTTGTTGTGACAGGGTAATATGCGGTATTCCAATTACAGTCATATTAAAAGTACAAGGGACAATGTGAAGCCTTATATTTATTTTTGCTCTTATTATTGAGACTTATTATTTGAGCGTTGTTGGAAACTGTTCTTAGTTGGTTTCACAACCAACCGCCTTCCGTGCCACAATGTTTAGCCAACTTGCTTTCGCGTCTCTTTTTGGAGAAAGTTTTTCCTCTCAAGTGTAAATAACTTTCATTAACCAGCCCAATCTCTAGTTTGCTAGGCTGAATTTAATAGGAAAACAACAAACACCAACTAAAACAATCAACACTGTGACCAAAGTACCATTTTATTATATTAAATGGAAAACACATAAAACTAGACCACACCAAAATTGTTTCACAAAGCTCTATATATTTCGAAACAAGGGCTAAAGATGCTCGACTGTGCGTGTTATTGATGGAAGTTGTAGTTGAGAATTGGGAAAACTAAAGAGCTGGGCTTAGAATACACAAAATCTTCATATTACAAAGATACAGATCACAAAGCCCAACAACAGACGATCTTTAGGTCACACACAACCTTCGATTGTATCAAATAAGTTTTCGGAAACGAGAACAAACTTTACTTTTGCTACTCTTCACTTTATTTCTTGGTATGGATGGAGGAGAAAGTGAAAATACATAAATGCTGAACTTTAATTTTCCGTTGATATCAGACAAGAATGAAGCCTTTGAGATGCTTTAAAACTGAAGAAAGTGCAAGAAAGATGCTTTTCTCTTTGAGCATTTTGTATTCTCTAAAGACCTTTTCTTAATCTTTTAAAGAGTAATTGAGTATGGCAATTGATCACCAGACTTTTAATTACAATCAACAATAAAAGGAGGAGAGAAAGTTTCCGTTTGTACTTGTATAATGATGCGGTTTCCTCCTACATTGTAAGAGAATTACTAAAGCGCTTTAAATTATTGATGGAAGTTCAACGTTCCTGTCAGCATTCACTTACTTTTCCTAATGTAAGGAGAGAATAAGATTTACAATACTAAAATCCGATTTATTTATTTTTACGTTTCCTGTGCATTTATGAATATAAATGTGAAGGGAGTACGCTTAAATTCAGCTGTCATCTCTTCATGCCATCGACTTCATTGGTTGATATAATATTTCTCCAGCCACTTTGGAACGACTACTTACCTCGCTGATATTAAAATTTGTCCCATCATATTATTTGAGAAGATAAATTGTGTTATATCAGACATCAAAAACACGTAAGAATGTAAAATAGGACGGGAGCCATTTGAGGAGTTGGTTGGAGATGACAACGTTTTGTTGAATTATAGCTGAACGACATTTCTCCATTACTTTCATACATGTCAACAGCTTTTTGTGCTTCTTCTGGTTTCTTTGCATTATTCACTTTCATAGGAAGTACAAATAAGGAATCGTATTGATCTTTAGATTTACTGAATGTCGATTTATTTTCAATTCAATTTATTCCCACACTCGGAAATGAAAATATATAAGCTTTAGCATTTGTATTCATTCAGACTTTAGGCAAGGTAGTCATTTTAATTTGAGAGGCTTGATGAATTACATTACATATGCAACGATGTGTTCGATACCACTTTCGTCTAAAGCGGATCATAAACTCTGTAAATCCAATTTTCCGAACCAACACGCAACAAATAAATTATAGCAGCAAATAAATTAGTTTCCCTGCGTTTACAACCATACATACTTTGTTATTCATTTGCATGTTTTTGCTGATTGCATTACGTTTTATGGAATATATACTTCCCAAAAAGTATTTTGGGTAATACATATTTAATTGACCAAATCTGATAGAATCAATTATCTTTGATTCGATTAACTTGGACTAAATTGCACATATTATTGTACCTAAATATATTCTTGATATTTATGAAACAAAATACAAGTAAAATTAATACAAAAGGTATATACGCAACACATTTTAATGACAATTCTGTAGGTTGCCCACAAACAAATACAATGCATGTATGAAGTCAACATCTTCAGTCTTGAGACACCATCATTGTCACGTTTGTTGTCCTATTCTTGGCTTCAAATCCTTTCTCAAAGGAGTTGTATTTACCACCGGCTACAAGAACTCACAGCTCAAGGAATTATAAATGTTAAATGACAAGATTGAAGATAAATGGATGACGTGAGTATGTTACAATGAGCTACATCATTCATACCTCGTCCAAATAGAATCAGTCTCAATTGTGAGATTCGTTAGGAAGGTAGATTGTTGGGGTAGATAATTTTTTAATGCACTTTTGACCGGCGCCTGATTTCTCTGGATGTCGCTTCCATCCAAATATTAATTTATGATGTGCATATTACATCGAATAAATTAAACTCTCTCTTGAATTTTAAATCTAGATACACCTTCATTTGCTTAATTCAAATTAAATGTATAATCAACACAGTATGAAAAATCCATGACTTATACTCTGCCACCCACAGAATTAAATTCATTAAATGTTTTTTTGGTGTGAATATGAAAAGCGGAAAGAAGCGATGGAGTGCAAGATAACAATGGCACGACTTGTTAAATATCAATGGGAAGTCTTGGGTACAATTCCACAACCTACAACATTTAAATCCACGTTGAGCTTAAAAAGTATATAAGGCTCCGGACCCACATGAAACATATTTTTTCATCCTTCGTGCAAACAATGGTATTGTTGAGAAACACGTATTTTAGACGGGCATTATTATTATCCCCACGCGATGAGAGAGAACTTTGTCCTACAAACCTTCTTGTCCCAAACAAAGTTATCTGTCCGTTAAAATTGTAACAAAAATGTCCAGCAGAGTGGACACTACTTTTTAAGAACAAGTGAAAGGTATAAGTTAAAGTAAGTAACATCCGATCTCGATTTCCCAAAGTCCGAGAGAGAGAGAGAGTAAAAGATATTATTTATTTGTTGGGAACTTAGTTGGTTGTATGTTATCGCCTCTTCATTCTCCACCTTTCATCTTCGTCATCATCTTTCTTTTTCTTGTAAAACTATCCATTGTATTACTTTACTTTCCTTTTACCTCTCCTCAAATAATAGAGTTCAATATTCCAAGTCACCAGAAGAAATGCTTTCTTTGAGAGTTTCTCTCGTCTATCTGGCGGCTGGTATTTGTCCTCTTCCTCTCACCCGCAATTGATTCATCATCTTCTTCTTTTCAAAGAGAAGGACAAATATAAAAGACTTGAAAGTGGGTGCGTATATAAGTAAGTTGTTGGTTGCGTGTTCTGCTTGTGGCATCAAAGCAAACTAGGTAAAAGTAGAAAAGAAGTGTGATGTCCCGGGATTTGGCTCAGAAGAAGATGAACTTCTTCCAAGTCTATTGTCGATAACAAAACACACCATAATCATGTTACAACACGAAATTCAATGCTGGTGGCAATACTAACCTATATTTTATACCCTCATCTCAGCTAAATTATTGCTTTCAAAGTGTTTTCCTAAAATTGCATTAAACTGAGACTGGCTTCATTAAATTGCTTTACACTATTTCCATTTAATGAAGTCTCTTCTCACTACTATATATATTTCCTAGATTCAATTTTCTTCTTGGTGTGAAAATAAATTTTACTGAATTATATTCATTTGAATAATGTCAAATTGTATATCTATGTACTATTAATTATTACTTGCAAACATTACATTGTCATTCGCTGATTATAATTAATCTCACTTATCTTTAGTTAGCCTTATTGTTTCATGTTTATGCGCAAGTTTAAGAACTCCGAGTTCTGAACTCGCTGTATGTCCCATGGTCTCGGATCGAGTTCTTGCTGCAACAAAATATGTTGAGACCGTCTTGGCCACAGAGCTGTAGGTCTTGGCTGAAAATCTTGATCTGCCAAATGAGATTGGTAAGATCGTCGGGACTTTGGGAACTGTCCCTTAGTTTAGAGTCGCGTTTTCTTCTTTCATTTGTTTGAGCATTAGAATGGGAAATTTCATTTCTCATCATGTCGTGTCTTGCTTTCAATACTTTCCATAATTTGCTAGCCATCATTTTCTTTGCCTACAAAAATACATCTTAAATACGCAGAAACATTGTAATGATAATATTGAGATTTTACTTCAAGTTCTCTGTTCTCAGCAAGTAGCTTCTCAAGACCCAAGGCATTTTCTTTTTCCTCAACTTCCTCTATTTCTTGCGGCAAATATTGCCTCTTTAGGAGTTTATTTGGTGAAAAAACTACTTTACAGTTTTCAAAGATTTTTTAAATTGTATGATATAATTTTACTTTGATAATTTTTTCCGCGACATCATTAATTGTTGCATCCTTAACTGAAGGTGACCCATCTTCGTTCTGAAATGTTGTAGCGCAAAACGTTCCCTCAAACGTCAGTGCCAAGAGAAATAAACGCCACATTTTGAAACTATTTATTTGAAATATTTATTTTCGACTTTCATGACAAAGTAATTTGTAAATATTTTTCGCGTTATTTATAAAGTGTAACTTTGTCAACTTTATCCTCCTTTGAAACAAAGAGACATCAACACAAGTAAAAAAACTATCGTTTGACTTTGAAACGGAAAATAGAATTGCCAACTTATTACTTTGTTTATGAAAATTGTTCATATTTTTTATTCCAACTTTTATTACTATAAGTAGACTTTGTCACTACTGACAAAAGAGTAGTTAAAAGACACAAAAACGCTGACAATGACAATAACAGTGTTTCACTGGTCCAATATAAGAATCTGACATTCCAATATTATACAAAGTTGCAACCGGACAGTTTGACTTGGTGAGAGATAAAAAACATTAGAGATTGCTGGTCATGAATCCGAGTGTAAGCGTCACACCTTTCGCATAAAAATGATTAAAAGTCCCAAAGTTTTTTGCTACCTCTCCACTTCTGTGTGTCTACTACAAAAGTAAGTATCTATCTCACTTGAAGAAAGCTCATATATTTACTCCAAGATTTTTCCACTAAATTGCACAAACAGTGAAATTCAAGTTGTTAAAAAACTTTCATCATAAAACTGTGCGTGAAATCTAGCCCTTGATGAAAGGTAATTGACGCCACTTACTTTAGCTTCTTCCATTCCACTCAAAAAAGAACTAAGTTAGTTAACTAAAGTCCCAAAGTTCCCATTATCGCACTCTGACCTTTTTAATAGATGAGGTCATTAAATTATATTGTACAAGAAGAAAAGCGAATATGGAAGATTAGATAGATACGATTAAAACTTGGAATATGTATTTACAAATGCATGCAAGCAAAAAAATGTTATTTCAGACATAACAGTTATTGAATATAGCTTTTGAGAGTTGGTTAGATGATCTAACCGTTTCTGTATGAATTTGTGACATATCAAAAACTATGAGACACTAAAATAATGACAAACTGGCACTATAATATGTTATTCAACGTTATTCATAAATCATGAAATATTAATAGACAAAACATGGAAATGGACACAGCTCGCTGAAATCTGAAATGAATGGATGAACCGATGAATTAGGAGAGCTTTTAGGAATCTCTGAATTATTTATGGATTCCGTGTAATCCAGCAAAAAACGATACTGCGACATGGAGTATATTTTAGAATTACAATTTACAAGAATAATATATAAAATAAACTGCATTCCTTTTCGCTGTACCTTTAAATCTCTACCAACATTAGCCAAGATCTAGATCATCGTGCTTTATGTGTTTTGCATAAATTGTTCTACATTTGGCAGGAATGCATTACTCAGATTTAAGTAGAGTGTGAGATATAATCAAATGATATATATAACTGTTGGATGAACAAACAGGTTTAGTTTATGTGCGACTACAAAATTCCGAGTGTAAAAGATTCCAGGACATTCTAATTGTTAATTCTCTCCGAGTTGTTTCTGGCGTTTGTTTGTAACTCGTTAAATTGGAAACTTTGCTGCTTTCACTTTTACTTAAATCTGATCTTCCAAGTGATTAAATTACATTCAGCAAGATCTGGAGTTGCAGAGTCCAATCTCAACAAGAGGAGTAATCTAAACTCTGACACATTAAACTCCAAAGTAAGTGAAAGTGAAATGAGTGTGTACGTGGACTCTCACCTCCTGTTTGTTAATCCACGACAGATTTCTCCCTCTCGGATTATTTTATTTTCCTAAACCATGAGAAATAGTCTTACAAGTAACATTAGCCATAATGTAGCTAGAAAAGAAAGAATTGAGATGCGGAGTTGCATATACAACAAGAGAAAGCTCTGCACTGCGGAACTTGCTTCAAATTAAAACTAAATGGTTTTTATCACGGGAAGCATTTAACTTGTTATCCAACATTTAAAATGGGAGATCTTGATAAGCTTTCATTACTTTGAAGCCAATTCTTTGAAAATAGAAATTGCTATACTTTGGACCAGACAATAGAGTAAATTTTAATAGACATTTCCACTTGTTCAATAGCAGATAAAATTAACTGTATTTCATATGTAGTAAAGTCCATTCAACTTTCTCTCTTTGTATATAATATTATATATGATCTCGCATACGACACATCATTTATATCTATATTTGATATGTTCCATTAGCAGCCAAAATGACACTTTGCATAAAATATTCATGGGTCTTGTAATAAATAGCTGCTCAGTCTTAAATCACTGAATATTTGCCGCATAAAGAGCTCTTTTGCAGGCTTTTGCCCTTTCTCTTGGTGACTGTTTGAAGTGGATTTGGTTTGACGTCGATTATGAAAAATATACATACAAACTATGAAAACAATGAATTACCTAATATAGGCATATAAACAAGAGCTGACAAGTCAAACCAAAGTACAAAAATCTCAGAAGACGTGAGATTTGACGTGAGCGTTTATCTGTAATTTATCAATATCAGCAGTGTTTTATTTCCCTGCGTCACTGATTTTGCAAGAGAGTGATGGAGTGGGATTTGGATTGCAAAAGTGAAAAATATCCAAAGCAGTATCTAGAGAAAGTTGTAGATCATGAAAGTTAAATCAAGGGCCATCCTCCTCCACTCTCATTTCAAGAAGGGAAAGCAAAGTTCTGATTCGCGATCCGCGATTGTGAAATTGCTATTCAATCCATTTCCTTCTTGAAATCCACACGGCTTGAGATTCTCAGGAGCTAGTGGGGCGTACATATGCTGGAAACTGCTGCACGACATGCATGGTCAAAAAATACAGAAACCATTTCATCCAATCCAGTCACGAATTACAAGAAACTTATCAATTATTGATTCATCACTTCATTTTCTACAAAAATGAACAGTTTTCTCTGTGAACTTAATTCTCTACGTGATAAAGTATCTTTAACACAGATGCAACAATAAAATAAATATATTGGACGTCGTTCATGTCGGTGAAAGTGCTGGGAGGATTATCTAGTTGAGAATTGTGACCATTGTAATTGATTTGTATCATTGTATCATCAATCTTCAAAGTGTTTTGAACTCACTGATTAACTTCAATTTTATATCATTAAATTGTGCCTAGAGATGAAACTTTCAACATGAAAGGATTGGAGGAAGCAAAGACGAAAACAATATCAAAAATCAAGCATTCAATTAATTTTTCATTTACGTATGTACAATTTCTCGCTTTGATGTTCCGAGTCGCAAAAGTGTAATCAATTATTTTTGCAAATTGTTTTTTATTTCCCTTTGCTACATGTTCCAAGGTATACATGTGAAAATGACAAAGTGCAAATTTAAAAGTGGCCGAATATGTGACATCATCACTGTTCTATTTTCATAACCTGCCTAATGTATGCATATTGTAAAATGTTTTTAGTCTCTTTCTCTCTGGACCAGGTAGCAGGTGGCCAATATATTTTTACTTCTCAAGGAGACAGTGGAGAGAATTGGATTTCCATGTCTCAGTTTTCTTAGGAGTATATGAGAAAGATTTATGTGTCCCTGCTACCTTTACGACAATTTTATGTAGCAGTGCATAAATAAAATGTTCTACTTTGAGTATGATGAAACACTTCTAACAGCTGGATGTTCATTCATAATAATGTAATATATAAGGACCCAACATTCATATGGCCAATGTACCAAAAAGGCAGCCAAAGATGTAGTTTCAAGATATGAACCATTTATATGATGGAAAACAGACGCCAAGTAAGTATGGAAAAGAGAAAGCAGGGAGTTTAATGCGTTTGAACATTTCAGAGCACTTTCACTTTGAGCCTGTACTCTCCCGAGTCAAAAAATTTGAAATTTGGTTGTATTATTATTACCTGCTCTTTGATATTATTATAGGGAGATGAGTTGTATGCATACTCTGATGTGGTTCCTTCTTGGGAACTGGGTCAGGGGAGAAAGTGAGCTTGGTAAAAGTAAGTGAGTGCAAAAGTGAGAACTTTCTTAATAAGATTGCTCCCATGTCTTCAAATGAACAAATGGAGTGCCAAATGTGTCACAAAGCATCAGGTTGAATGTTGAATTACATTTACTACTTTTCCTATTCTATTAGCCTCATTCAACATACATATTTCTTCAGCTTCTTCTGCAAACAGCTAAACTGCAAAATTTTGGAAGGTGGAACTTGATGGAAGACAAGCGATTGTACTACAAACTTTGTGCTGCATAAACCTTATTCACAAAGAGTTGATTTATTCTTTTCTCACTTTGAAAAGTATCAAAATAACATTTTCTCAATTTTATAAGAAAATTCAATCTTTACTTTCTCCAGAATCAGACTGAAATATTTGTACAATTGAATATACACAGCCACAGAGTGCAAAATTATATTTGTTTCAATAAGCCAACACGTTTTTATTGACCACTAAAGCGCGTCTCAAAAAGTTGATAACTTTCTTCGCAAAAGATCTCAACCAAATTGAGACAATCTTTGATATTCTTTTAAACATCTTTCGCCATCTGCAGTGCTTTGCAAGGTATTCATAAAACCGGGAAGAAATTTTCGAATAATTTCAAAATAAAACGTTTCTTAAATTCATAAAAATGGCTTTATTTCAGCGTTCAATAAGATTGGCGTCTTCCTGTTCCCCTTTCCTCAGAACTAGTTCTCTTGGGGCGAGGTCACAGTTGACGAACGGCCACTTCTTCTTTGCTTCAGACTCAAAATCAGTGCCTTCACTCCCCAAAGAAGAACTTGATAGGATGGTGCAGAGGTCAAAGGTTGTGGTCTTTATGAAGGGAGTCCCTGAAGAGCCCAAATGTGGATTCAGTAACGCTGTCGTACAAATTTTAAGAATGCATGGTGTGGATAAATATGATTCGCATGATGTTCTTTCAAATGAAGCAATCAGACAAGGTAACAATTTAAAAATAAATGATATTTTATACACAACGTTAAACTACTAACATGATTTTTTCCTCTAGGGATAAAAGATTATACAAATTGGCCAACAATTCCTCAAGTTTTCATAAACGGAGATTTTGTAGGAGGATGTGATATTATGGTTCAAATGCACCAAAACGGAGATCTAGTCAAGGAATTGGAAAAAGCTGGAATTAAATCTGCTCTCGTAGAAGGCGACGCTGCAAACACAACGTCCAAAGAAAAATAGAAACAATCACTTCAATTAAAATTCGCTCATTGTATAAATAGACGATGCACATTGAGAAGCATCATCTTCTACGTCGAATACTTCGACTGCTGCTTCTGCTGAACTTGTTTTTTTCTTGTTACGTTTCTTGGAAGGGCAGAGCTCGCCAAGTTTAGTTTTGAAAATGTCGGCAGCTTCATCCGTACTGTTTGCCTGTAATAAAACCAAAAATTATATTAAAAAAATAAATTCATGAAACATTGTAACTTTTTATTTTGCGTACATTTAAAAGCATCAAGCATTCAGTTCGGAAATTATTTTCGACCGTATTTTTGAGTATTACTTTTAAAGACTCTGAGATTATTTTAATGCATTTATCTTCATTTAATTTCTTGTAGGATGTTGGCAAATCCGCTCTTGCGTTTGGAAGTATGGGACATTGGACTACCGTCGGCGTTGACGCCGAAGTCGAAGGACCTGCGACGAGCCTCTCAATCACTTGAGAAGCTGTCGATCGCTGAGATTCCTGACTCAAAGGCAAAGGCATCTGCAAACAATAAAAATATTTTCATAGTGAGAGTGAAAGTAAACAATGAGACACATTCAATAGTTTGTCTGGAGAGCGGGTTGAGATTCTCAACTTGAGAATTCGGAGCTTGGTGTTTTGCGAGTGAAATAAGGTAATTAATTGGTTCTCTATTATCTCTGTCTCTTTGCTTTATTAAAAAAATATTTAATGCCTTTTTTTCATAATAATTTCGGAATTGCAATTTCCTCAATTCCGTGATTCAAAAATTCAAACGAAGTTGACCTTCAATTTGACATTGCGCTAAATTAGTAAACTTTGGTTTATTAGCATATGAAATTTAAAACACACCTTAATTTTAATCTCACAAAGTTGGTTTCGATTTAACTGTTAATTTTCTTGATTTTAAAGATACTTTGGAAGAAAACAAATGAAATATTTGGAAACATTTTCAATAACTCTGAGAATTGCGGCGTTTGGACCTTAATTGGTATTATTGATCATGCTTAATTTGGAAGGACAGTCCCAAACTGTGCAGAAGCCGGTTAGTCAATATTTACAGCATAATCATTAATTTTAAATGCAACTCACCTTTAAATTTTAAACACTGGGCGAATAATTTGGACAAATTAAAAAGTTGATGCTTTCTCTTCGACCGAAAGTCCCAAAATGATTGCGAGCATTTGCACTTTTAAACTCAAGTGTCAAAGGTCAATGACCCCTCTTTGTAAAAGGAAGGAGCCCTTTTCCCATGCAAACTTCTGCCCACTATAATATTATGTAATTGATATGATTTACACAGCAATTAAAAATGAAATTAAAATTTCAGATAGCGTCCAAGCCGGGGAAGACGGAGAAGGAAGTCTTCAAGCAAGTTTTGTTCCACTGCGTCCTCATAATTCTCTGTCCCATCGCCACCTTCTTCCTCCTCAAAATCTACCTTTTCGACGGTAAGTAATTAACAATTGATTCCAAATCATAAAGCATCAAACTAAATTAGTAGATTGCACGAAAAACACTTTCATGCAAAAATCGTAAAGATGTTTAACTGATAAAATTGATTATGACGGATATTATTTCTGCAAAGGTTGATAAGTTAAGTGTTACGCAAGGGACTACTGATCCGCAGCCCCTTCTCAGTTTTTTCTTTACTACCGAAACGTGCGTGGTATTTTAAAGAGACGAGAAAGTTAATTATGGGTATATTGCAATCCTAATTTGCCAAAATTATTGCTCACTCAAAATCAGAACGATTAACGTGATTTTATTGAATTTCATAACAATGAAGATGCGGAGGTGGGACATGATTATGTTGAATAACAATGCCACACAAAACCAACATGAACATTACTTTTGAATTGAATGAAGTGTCTTATACTTATGGGGGTGGCTGATTTTAACTGTAGCCCACGCCACGCACCAACATCTCTAATGAGATTAATGGGAAGTGAAAGAAACCACTGAAAAACTTGTGCATTATAAAAGAGATTTACTTTAGACTAAGAAGATAGCACAGATTTGGTCTCGGTTCAAGGAGTTTCTTATTCATTTTATTATTATTGTATGTAGTTGTTTTTGAGGTAAAGAATGAAGGGTCTTTTGGTTGGATTGCATGGCATTAGTTACCTCGTGGCTTATATATTTAACTAAATATGTGGGTCATAATAAATGGGCTTAAAAAATTAATCCAAAGCATTCTAGAAAGAGCCTCTCTCCCGATTGTTATTAGGGATGCGTGCCTTCAATTATGTTTCCTCAAGCGACACAAGTCAAGCTGACGGTCAAAACATAATTAAGCACGTCACTGTATTATGAGGATAAGGATTAAAATGTTAGTTAGTTGAGGCTAAAGGAAAGAAAGTATTCAACCTTCATTTCAGTTTGTTGTTACAAATCGTTCTGTTAGCTTCTATTTTCATGACGAGAGCAATAACCAAATATTCATCTATCTGGAATTTTTTAAGTTTTGTGACCAAGTTTATTTGAATTTTAATAATATTAAAGAACGTGTAAACTATGAAGTTTTGGTAATATTGATATGCAATAATTAAATGTTTCAATATTATTAATTTTTGACATTTTTTTTACTATGCTTTTCAGAATACTTGCAATTGGCTTCTCTGCAGTCCAACTTGTATAGCGCATTTGCAGCCGTCATTGTCCTACACATAGCCCTTGCGAATTTCATCTACCACGCTTATTTCGACACAGAAACCATTCCTGGCTTTGACAAGTTGGACAAGGAAGATTAAGCAAAAAGACGAATCCTTCTTCTGTTTTACTTATAATAATATCTAACATTTATTTAATTAGTATTAAAAATGAATTATATGGTAGCCTACGACATTGCAAGTGGTACTGTAGTTAGTGTAACATTAAAAGACAAGGTTCTTCGAGGCGAATGTAGTATTCAGTTAGCAGATCATAATGAGCAAAATCCAAAAGAAGACCGACTTATATTAGAACAGCCATTGGAACTTCCAGAAGGAAAACAACATTCAGGATCTGTCAGCTTTCCAATAATCGAAATTAGACAAAGTAAAACAAAATTTATTGAATTCAATTTCATCAGTAATCTAACGATTTGTCTCTTTTTGTTTAAGTTGAAGTGATCGAGTATGGACTATTCAAAAAGAGGGCTGCTGTAGAACCTGATGAAACCAGCGTTTCCACACTTAATGGGGGCAGGAATAAAAAAGACAAAATTAAGAAATGTAAGAAAGAAATTAAAACTTCAAAAAAGGATTTCGTATTTTATTGTTATTGTACATATTCTTATTATTTTTTGTAGCAAAATTAACTTCCGAAGTAAAAGATCTGGAGCCCATTGAAATTCAGTTAAAAACCTATGTAATCCGAGATGCTCTTCAGCTCAAAGTCCTCACAAAATTAATGAAGGAAGTTGATGTCTGCGGAATTACCTTTGAAGGCCAAAATGTTGGGCGTAATGGAATTGTCTCGTGGATGATTATGACTGCTGGGAAAACCCTCATTCCATTTGACATTGATTCACTTTATGAGCAAGTTCCAGATTTATGGAAGACGCTTGAAAAGTTTATATTCTCAAACGAAAAGTTGGTAAAGATAGTTCATGATGGGAGAGCGACTGCAGATTATTTGTGGCATGTTCATGGCATTAAAATGCTTAACGTCTTTGACACTCAGGTAAGAACATTATTTCTTTTAAAATCAAGATATAGATATCATAATTTAATTATGGTTTATAATAGGTGGCTGATGCAGTAATTGCAAAAGACCATTTGGGCTACGCTCCACCACAGTTAAATGCTCTTTCAGACTGCCTTCAAATGTACAACAGAAGAATTCCACTTGAGGAATTTGAATTTCTTAGAAAATATGAAGCTGTAGATTTTTCCGAAAATTCTCAATTTCTTATGAAACCTCTTCCCCCACCAGAATGCCTAAAATTATGTGCTATTAAAGTCAAACATTTAGTTCCTCTTCGTGAAAATATGATGGCCAAATTAATGGAAAAGTTTAACACTTGTGTTGATGCCCACCTTGGTACATTTAAAGATCGGGGCGCTGAGGAATATATTCGAGTATCAAAGGTAAAATTTGTAGCTAACTGTTTTTAATGACTAATAAATGCATAATAATATCTTGCAGAGACCAAGAGAAATATCAAGTGAGCTGTTGGATCTTTTGGAGGAAAATTTGGGACAGCTAATAGTATAAGCTTCTATGCATTTTGTTTATTTAGTTTTGTTAAAAACGAATATTGTTACGAGTTTATCCGTTACTTCATTAATTAATGTAAAAATAAAGAATACGCATTTAGTTGTAATATGGGATGAATCTCGAGTCATTTCGTTAATGTTTCAACAAATTACTAGGAAATTTATTTCTAAATGAACATGTTAACTATTAAAGGTTTTTAAAAACCTTTTTAACTTAAAAATTAAAAAGAATATAGAGTTTGAGAGAATATAAAGTCATTAAAGTCATCAACTATTTTAAAAATTAAGAGATAATAATTAGACGAAAGAATTAGACTCTTTTCTTAGAAACAGTCTTCATTACAATTTTTCTTATCATGTTCTTTCCTTGAGCATTCTTGAATCTTTCTTCTCTTACCACCTGTCGTGATACAGACAGTCCAGATGCATCAGTCTAACAAAACGAATAAATATTAAAAAATAACTATATATTTAGATTTTACTTTCATGAAATTTAAAATACCTTTCTAATAGTTGGCTTGATTGTTCTCATTATCAAACTTTGTGGTTTTCCAGAATTTCCAACTGCATTAATGCTAGAAATTCGCGAAGCCAAACTTCGCTTTGGAATTGGAGATAATGAACGTGAACCTGATCGACGTGAATCAAAATCTCGAACACCGAGCCTCGCTTTCACACCAACTTCTTTCCCTGCATTCAAAAAGGAATAACTTGTTACAAGCTGTAGTTTTACAACGTCATGAAAAATGTGTTTTGAAAAAAGTACCTTCGATTGAAGATCTCATTCCTGGGCTTGGCCGATTTCGCGATTCGAGTAGTGAGACTCGGTCATCTAGGCGTCTGTCAAAACGATCACTGATTGGCAGTGATGACGGTGATGAATTTAAACGGACACTGTTGTTAACAGGCTGACGAACTTCAAACTTGGTTTTCAAAAAATCTGATCTTTCTACAAATGGACTACTTGGTTTGGGAGAATCCAATTTTCCTTGTCCAAGTCGGTCAAAAACTGACGACTTTAGTTTTGGTGAATTTGAAGGTATGTCACTACTACTGGAAACTCTGCCTTCTCCTCCAAGTCTTGCAAATATTCCTCCTTTCTTTGGCTGGACTTGGACTTCTTCTTTCGCTGGTCCTACTATTTTCATTAGATGTTGTCAAGATTTAATTAATATAAATAAGAATTTTATAAAACTTACGACGGCCTTGTAGAAATTTCTGGGTTTTCTCAGTGGTTCCTGCTGGCATTTTCACAATGTATCTTCCTGCATTAAAATTTGAATTTGAATATGTCAAATATTTTCAAGTCATTTACAACAAACCTTCTTGTTCTGGCAAAACTCTTGTTTTCTTCTGAACAGGAACTTCTTCCCTTTGTGGAGGGCTGACGCTTCTTTTCAAACGGACAACGGTTGGAGTTCTTTTTACTTCAATATTAGAAGCGACATTTCTCACAGAGCTCGACACCACAGAACTGACAGCTCGGGACACAAGGCGTTCAGTGCCAAGTTTTTTTGGTGGGGCAACGGCAACTTTTGAGCCAATAGTAGATTTGATGATAGCAGGTTTTGAAGAATTAATTATGACGTTTCGTGGTTCTCTAGATCCAATAGTGGAATTGGAGCTAGATGATGACAAAGAATTAATTTTCTGTACATTTCCAGATGAAGATATTAATTTGACAGTTGTAGATGTAGATGTTGGCTTTGGTACATCATATGCCAGAGTTTTGGACTAAAAATCATTCAATAATAAAATTATTATTATTAAAAGAATGATTTTAATTAGCTGCAAGCTTATTTAAATACGAACCTCTTCATAAACATATTTGGCATGTTTCAAAATGGCAATGATATCCCCCATTGCTTTAATCCCCATATCTTTGAGACACGTCTTGTCGATATCAGGCAACATGTTTATTTTAATCCTGTTTTCATCAAAAATCAGGGCATATTTGATATCAAATCCCGAAGGAATCCCAGCATCCCGAAAAAATCGAAGCCACGACGCTGAAATGGATAAAAGACAAAGAAATCAAGGTCAGAATCATAATAATTAATTTTTGAACAATTCAATGTCGAACTCATTATTCAACGTCATACTCTGTACTTATTAGGGATTTTAATAAATTGTTGTGCACACTTACATTTAGCTGCCTTTTCTGCGGCCGTCATTTTCCCAATTTGTGGGGTTTTTAGGGGCAGTGGGTGTGGCCAAGGTTTAATTAATTGGGAGAATTAATTGAGAGAATCAATTTGTATCTTGCTGGCTTCTCTTTTCACTTGGCGCTGTTGAGATATTTCTCTGCGAGTTCATTGAGGAGCCAACTTATTTATAAACTGCCGACTAGAAAATTTCTCATTCAATTTCCACGACCCGGTCTCAGCTGACGGACATGACCCCAAAGGATGTCCCCCAACTTAACCTCACCCACCCCTAACCAAATTGTGTGTGTTTTTCAAATTTTTGTAATACTAACTGAAAAATTAATCTTGTGGACAATTTTAATTCATTAACGCAAAGGATCGTCGTTGAAATAATTTTTGTCATCTGCTGTCATAAAATTTTAAGGTAATTATCCCTCGTTTTTATCATGGATGTTATGCATTAATTTTTGTAGTGGATATTTCGGTTAATTTTAATCAAGAATATCATATTTTGACAGTTTTCATAAAAATTAGCATAACAGACGGGAAGATGAGAGAATATCCTCATTATCATTTAGACTCACACCAATTGATTCCATCCCATCAAAATAAATTAGGTTTAGGTTAGTAGTGTGTATCGTGGATGGAAATTTGGGTATTGTGCATTGTGCCGAGTTCGAGAGTGTGCATTTTCAGTGCTAATTAGCAAGTATTAAATCCTTGACCTTAATTGTGCTACGCAAACTTCCAGAGAAGAGAGCTCTCTTTCTGAGGTGTTGGTGATAAGAGATGAGTCAAATGCAGAGTTTCCTTTAGTTTTGGGCTTATGTTTATGAGAAGTCTCATCATCATCATCCTCTGACTTTTTACTTGCCTGCTCGACATATTCTGCAGTCATAAGAGAGAAGCGTCGCATTGAGCTTCAGGTTAAATAAAAAGCTAAAATAGTTTTCCCGTCACGTTCTTCTTTTGCTCTGGTTTGCGAGATTCCATTTCCTCCAACAAATACCTCCGTGTTGGTCGTAACTAAGTATTACATCACTGATAGTTATAGTTAGCACCCGCTTGCCTGTTTTTCAGAGATCAAAAGTAGGCTACACGTTTATTTTTGAAAAGCACACACAGACACCGAAGCCGTCCGACCGAACGATAACTTCTTATCCCGTTGTCCCCTGTAAGCAACCCCTTCCTCTTTCTACGGCTGCTTCTGTGTGAGAGAGAATGGCGTGTGTGATATAATATTATTTATTCTAACTTAATTAGATCCCCCAACTTAATTAGCTCTACCTTTTAGTTAGTGTAACGTAATTAATCAACTGCTAATTCAACCAAATTTTATTCCCCCAACAGTCTCTGGACAAGGAAGCGGAGAAGGTTTTGTAGCTGAAGAAGAAGGAGAAAGTTGTTTTGATTGTCACTCATTGTCCATAAAGTGGTGGGCAGCCTTAGTTGTAGTTGTGGAGTGAAAGTGAAAGGAGGGATTGTGTGCAAGTGAAAGAAGTATATTTTGTTAAAATGATGCAAGCTCCGATGATGAACAACGGGATGGGGGAATATGTGGACGGCTACATGGAACAGGAGGAGGAGTGGGAGCGTGAAGGCCTTCTTGACCCCGCCTGGGAAAAACAACAGAAAAAGGTACACTTTTGACCATCTTAATCTTACAACTCCAAATTAAACCCAAGACAAGCAAGTTACTTTCTCCGGATATATGAATGAGTGGGTGGTATTTTCATTTGATTAAGGATTTGGCATGTGGTCATACCGGATGACATGTTAAGTGCAATTTCCCCCCGATACGAACCATTTAATTGTTATTATGAAGGTAAAGGTAAAGTCATTTTAAGATTAGATAAATCAAAGTTTATCTTTCTCATATCCACTGTTATTATGACCGGGGCAGAGAGCAAGTATTTAGCATTGGCGAGGAGTAATTATTGGCCACATACACAGACAGAGAGATGAAATATGTTTGCGATACGTTATTACGCAAATATAAAGGCTGTAAATCAACAAACCTTGGGGAAGTGATGAGCTATTTATTTTAGGGGTAAATGTGTGTAATATTAACAAGTTTTTTTTCTCTGACATCATTTTTTCTCTCATAAATGTCTATCAGACGAACTTGGAAAGGTATTAATTTTTTAAGTATCCCACATTGCATAATAATGATTAAAAGTATTTAATCATTTCACGTTAACGCATGTATGTGGTGTTGTAAACTGTTATATTTTGTGCGATTGATACTTGGGCTTTTTTAGTTAGTTCATGCCTCGTTGAAATTAATCGTAGCGTAGCACAAAGTCTGCAGAAAAGAATGAACATATTGAACATGTGGGTAATTAAAGGTAAAACTATTTAAATTGATGTTTACCTGCCAGTTCGAAACAGTTTATAAAGGTTTTGTATGAGAACGAAAAGTAGATGAATGAAGATGAAGTATCAAGAAGAAGAGCGTGAAATTTTTCAACCAGAACCCGACAAATTAATACTTCACGTAACAATGTTGCGTAAAATTTAATTTCCTCTTTTTATTTGATTCAGTCACACTTCAGTTGTTTGGATTGTTATTCTGATAGAAAAATCATAACAGCAGTTTTGAAGATTATTAAATTAAACGTGCAAATTTTTATGAATGAAAAATGAAGTCTCTATACGAAACAATTTATTTATTGTTCCATTCATTCATAGATTATCTAAATTCTTTCATCTTTTTTTGTTATTGTTTTTTTTTCAAGTTATTTCGCTTGAGTAATAATTTGCAAATAAGAGATTTTGTTAAGAGAAAGAAAGAGACATGAAAAGACATGTGTGTGTGTGTTTTATGCTGTCATTCGGTCATATTTCTTCCATGAATTTCATCAATACATGGGCGTTTGGAAAAGCAACAAGAAACTATTAATATCTATCTAGTTTCAATAGTGGTTACACTTGAAAGTTGAGCAATTTAGACGGATTTCACTATTTCCCCATTCCCCATCTTGCCCAAGAGATGAGCTCATTCTGTTATTTTTATCCGACGAAAAGCCATCCATTGGGTTGTTGGAGTATAGAGATTTAGATCTTCTTCCTCTGCAAATCTTCCGGCACTACTATTTGTTTACATATTTCAAAGATATATACAACCATTATATAACCCTTTTAATCTCAAAATTCTCTCGTCTCTTTGCTGTGGTGTATAAAAGTCTGTCCTAAATATATCATCGTGGTTTGCGCTCTTTTGTAATTTGTTGGAAATTAGGAAAACAAAAAAGTTAAAGGCAGGAGAAAGTCAAAAGTTGGGAGTGGGAGATCGATGCTGTAATTTAATTATCCATTCGTTAGATTTGCAAAGATTAAACAAGTCTTCTGAAATCAATACAATATGCTAATATTTTATACTTTCTACATATGGAAATATGGATTAGAGTCAGAGTTGAACAAGGATATTTTCTCTAGTTTGTTGTTTCATTATTTTTTTCTACAGTTTACATTACTGCCAATGACATTTCTAGAAAGTACATGGAACATGATTTGAATTATCAATAAATAGTCCTAGTCTTTTGCCTGCCTATTTTCAGAATTTGCGTGGCTGAAAAATAAATGCAGTTCTTTTGAATGAGGACAAGTCTGTCAGGTTGATGGAGCAAATTTAAGTTTTTCACACTACTACACATTCTATTCCAAACCTTGCACATGATTTTTTTAATATTTAACTATCCAGAAAATCTCTCGACAATAATAGGACAAAAGCAAGGAAGGTTTGAGTTGGATTTGATCCTCATGGACAGATTAAACACAATGGAATATAATTAAGAGGTTTACATGCAAGCAGGCTTTCATTTGTTCCTCATGCAAAATGCAAAAACTCATCGTCAGTCAGCTTAGATTTTGACTGCATTGGGCTCACTTTCAATTTAATAGTAGTTGGTTTTGTTAATAACAACCATACCGCATGGCTTTTGGCCAACTCGGTTCGTCGGTCGTTCGAAGGCTTACAACTTAACATAATGTGTCACTCACACTATTCTACAAATACAAACAGTTATCTTCAAAATGCACGACTTTCAACTAACTAATTACTTTATTTATTTCTATCCTCTTCTTATGCAATCAAAGTAAAATTCCCTTTTGTTAAAAAAGTCTAAACGTTGTTTCCCTCTGACATCTGAAGAGGAGGCTAATTTGCAATAATTGTTGGGTCTTGTAATTATCTACCTGAATTAATAATAAATACTGTAAACAAGGTAAATGAAATGCCTATATTTTTGCATCTCCTCCAGTTAAAGCTTGACGGGATATTTGCTCAATCATTAACAACTCGGTATGTTAACAAGCTTCTGTGAGACATTTCTGTGTCAGTAACTGTCAGCCAAACAAACGTAGTCATTTTTCTTATTCTTTCTTTGATTTGCTATAATGATGTATCGAGATCTAGGTTGCATTACTTTACTTTGAAACGCAAATTATTTTATTGCTGTAGTTTAATATTATTTTGAATTCTTGTTCAGTAACGTATTTCTAATTAGCAGTGCTGTAAAACTACATCAAAGTATAACGGTCGTGCCAAAATTTATTTCAATTTGCAAAGATTTCATGAACAATTTATACAATTTCTGTAATATTCGCATGATAAAAAGTGGAGTCCCAAATAAAGGAGGGGGTAAAGGAACAGAATATGTCACGGCCACGCTTGTTATTCTATAGTCACGATCCCACGAGGTCAGTAAACTTTTACAGATTTAAAAGAGTATTAAAATAAAAAAAATATGAAAAAACTAAAACGCTATTGTTGGAGGCTGATCTTGTTTCCCCTTTTGCTTTGACATGCAGTTTTTTATTTCATTTGCATCTCCTCAAGGAAAAACACCCAAACCTTTTTGCGGTGAGGTTTTAGGTTCCGTGTTATAAAGTATCAAGTATTTATTCAGCATCTCAATAATAATATTATGAGGTTATGGTTGGCTATGTCTCTGTTTTTGTTTAAATTTAAGACGCATAAAATCTTGCAGAATTGTGCATGCATATTATATAATATATAATATGCGTATATATATAATATATATAATAATAATATGAGTTTATATTATAAACTCATGTAGAATTTAAATAAAACGACTGCAACAGTATTAATAATATTATGTATCATGTTTCTTAGTGTCACTCGCAGAGGACATAAACATAAAATCAATCCCTGAGATTGTGCTCCAAAAAATCAAAGTGTCATTTCGTGTTTGTGACTTGACAGAAGGTTGACTTGCTTTGTTGTGTAGGATTATGGGTGGTCAGATAAATTATCAGTCACATTTATGATTCACTGCTTTCTTGTATTTGTTGTTGATTGTTTCAATAATGCAATGACGCATCAAATCTAATCTAGAGTCTAGAGTCTAGATTCATTTTGTTAGGAAATGTTATGTAGGCGTTGAAAATTCTGAGCAGAAGTCTAATCTTGATTTACATTTTACAATCATCGTCAAAATGTGAATGCATTGATTGTTGTATTGATTCATCCTTTATTTAAACCAACTAGATCAAACAAACAAAAAATAGAAGACAAATCAAGTTATCGCAACCAAGAAAAGTAAATGTAGTAATTTATGGTATGAATCACTTTTCCAGTCTCCCCATGTTCTTAAAGGACATTAAAAATAATTTTAGTAAATCAATAAAAGCGAGATGTGAAGGTATTAAAGTTTTAAGTGTAAAAATATGAGACTCAACTCAATGTTGCATGCAAAACGAAATCTCAACAAATGCTTGCTACAGTTGCTACTTTCAAGCTAAAAGTTTTAGCGAGAATAAATTTAGGAAATAGAAATGCTTTACGATCCTCCTGCTCTGGTTTCGCTTTGTAATATTTAAAGTAGGCGCCTCCTATCTTTTAGAAATATCAGGGACATACATTTTAAATGTATTTTAAGGCTATCTGCATCACAAGAAATTGATGATTTTCTTTTCTCTGATTGAAAGTATGTTGCTTTGTTTTGGGTTAATTTTTAGCTGACCTTGTCATTGTAAAATGAACCTCATGAAATTTCTTAACCTCTAGACATTCACAGCGTGGTGTAATTCACATTTGAGGAAAGCTGGGACAGGAATCGAAAATATCGATGAGGATTTTCGAAATGGTCTAAAATTGATGCTGTTGCTGGAAGTAATATCTGGAGAAACGTTACCGAAGCCGGATCGTGGCAAGATGAGATTCCACAAGATTGCCAACGTTAACAAAGCTCTTGATTTCATTGCTAGCAAAGGTGTCAGATTGGTGTCCATTGGGGCTGAAGGTATACACACAAAAGACAACTTTTAATTTTGTTGTTGATTAATAATGTCATGTTTATAGAAATTGTGGACGGAAATTTGAAAATGACCCTTGGTATGGTGTGGACCATCATCCTTCGGTTCGCCATTCAGGATATCTCGGTTGAAGAAATGACAGCTAAAGAAGGACTGCTTTTGTGGTGCCAGGTTTGTTATCCTTTTGTATTCAATTTCCCACAGTTAAAAAATAATGTAATGTTGAAACTTCCAGAGGAAAACTGCTCCATACAGAAACGTAAATGTTCAAAACTTCCATCTCAGTTGGAAAGATGGTCTCGCATTTTGTGCTCTTATTCATCGTCATAGACCAGACCTTCTCGATTACAGCAAATTATCCAAGGTATTAAAGAATGAATAATATGCAAAACAATGTTATGCTTAATGTGACTGTCCTGCAGGATAATCCACTAGAAAACTTGAATTTGGCCTTTGAAATCGCCGAAAAACATTTAGATATCCCCAAGATGTTGGGTAAGTTTCAGTTAAATAGAAAAATTAAATCAACAGAAATTGTTAACAAAGTTTGATTTTATTTTTTTCAGATCCTTACGGTAAGATCTTTTTAAACTATTACGTCTTTGGAATATATCGGATATAGTGCACTAGTGAAAAATACTAGAGCGGAGAATTTTCTTTGATTGATCTTTGTAATCAAGCTAATGCTGGATAAATATTGTAATAGATTTGATCAACACGCCCAAGCCAGATGAGCGTGCTATTATGACATACGTATCTTGCTTCTACCACGCGTTCCAAGGCGCTCAACAGGTATAGGGCCAGGTCCAATTAAATATTAAATACAGAGTTGCCTTTTTGTTTGAGATTTGAACAGTTTTTCAACTTTTAATACCTCAATCGTGTGGTTTTGCTCTTTTGCTAATAACAGCATCATATTTTTAAAATACTTTATAATACCGGTTTGTTCATAGTTCTTAAGATTAGAACAAGTGCATGTTTGTAAAATAACAATGTTTGATTTGCTAAATTTAACAGACATTGCCAACACTGCGATGCCCGACGAAAGAGCAATTATGACTTACGTTTCTTCTTACTACCATTGTTTTTCTGGGGCACAAAAGGTAATGATAATATGATAATAACAACAATTAATTAAGCATGTAAATAAAGTTTGCAACTTGTTTTTAAAAGTAAAATTATATTTGTATAATAAAATCAAATGAAATGATTTAATTTTGTTACATTAGGCGGAAACTGCTGCCAACAGAATTTGCAAGGTCTTGAAAGTTAACCAAGAAAATGAGCGTCTCATGGAAGAATATGAACGTTTGGCGAGTGATGTACGTTTCAATTTATAATTTAAAATTTTAACTAGATTTAAATTTTACTTTGTCAATTATAGTTATTGGAATGGATCAGAAGAACTATGCCATGGCTTAATAACCGACAGTCGGACAACTCTCTTGCTTCCGTTCAAAAAAAGTTGGAAGAGTATAGGGCTTACCGTCGTGTTCACAAACCACCTCGTGTTGAACAAAAGGCAAAATTGGAAACCAATTTCAACACACTTCAAACCAAATTGCGACTATCAAACCGACCAGCATATATGCCCACCGAAGGAAAGATGGTTTCGGTAGGTGTTTTTTTTATTTTCCTTAAAAAGTTTATTTGATTATAAACTTTATTTCCTCTCTCAGGATATTGCAAATGCATGGAAGGGATTGGAAACATCAGAAAAGTCTTTTGAAGAATGGCTGTTGAGTGAAATGATGCGACTCGAGAGATTAGAACATTTGGCAAAGAAATTCAAGCATAAATCAGATATTCACGAGGAATGGACAAAGGGAAAAGAAGAAATGCTACAGAGTCAAGATTTTAGACATTGCAAGCTTAATGAATTGAAGGCTTTGAAAAAGAAACACGAAGCTTTTGAATCTGATCTTGCAGCACATCAAGATCGGTAAAAGTTTATTTGTTTTAGGGTGTTGAGAATTTACATAAATGTTTTTATTTTATTTTTTCTTACAGCGTTGAACAGATTGCTGCAATTGCTCATGAACTTAAGTATGTATAAAAATATTTTCTTTATTTCATGTGCACTTACTAATTCAGTTTTTTTTTCTTTTTTTTTTTACTTTTAGTGCATTGGGGTACCATGATAGCGCGTCCGTCAACACCAGGTGTCAACGAATCTGCGACCAATGGGACCGATTGGGAAGTTTGACACAACGTCGTCGTCAAGCTCTGGATGAGGCTGAGAAAGTTTTGGAGAAAATTGACACTCTTCATCTTGAGTTTGCTAAGCGAGCTGCTCCATTCAACAATTGGTTGGATGGAACTGGTGAAGATTTGGTCGACATGTTCATCGTTCATACAATTGATGAAATTCAAGGTCTCATTGACGCTCACAATCAGGTATTTTACAATTTGCTTACTTGAATAATTTTTAAGGTATTAATTATTGTTTGATTTCAAGTTCAAAGCAACTTTGGGCGAAGCTGACAAAGAGTACAATGCCATCGTAGCTTTGGTCAAGGAAGTTGAAAGTATTGCTCAGAAATATCAAGTTCCCGGAGGATTGGAAAATCCTTACACCACCTTAACAGCAAGTGTAAGTTTTCTTTTCTATAAACTGTGTCATGATAAAATATGTTTGAGTATTTCTTACACGCTGCTCAGCTAAAGGAAGAGCTGCAAATACAGCTAGAGGTGGAAATCTAACAAATTTTTTATCCATACATTTGTGATTTATATATTGAGATTTGTGGTTCTTTAATGTTGATGATTTTATTAATGTTATTATTTAATTTCTATACAGACTTTGACAAAGAAATGGAATGAGGTCAGACAATTGGTTCCTCAACGCGACTCTACTCTTCAAAATGAATATAGAAAACAACAAAGTGAGACTTATTCAACCCATTTTTTTTAAACTTGCTAATTTGTTTTAAATTTACTTTTCAGATAATGAAATGCTACGTCGTCAATTTGCCGAAAAGGCCAATCAAGTTGGTCCATGGATTGAAAAGCAGCTAGATGCTGTTACAGCTATTGGGATGGGTCTTCAGGTAAATAATTTTTCCTTTCTTATTTCTGTCACATGATTTAACAATGTTTTGTGTGTAGGGTTCATTGGAAGATCAGCTTCATAGATTGAAGGAATATCAACAAGGAGTAACCGCGTATAGACCACAAATTGAAGAATTGGAAAGGATCCACCAATCTGTTCAAGAAGGCATGATTTTTGAAAATAGATACACGCAATACACAATGGAAACTCTTCGTGTTGGATGGGAACAACTTTTGACTTCAATTAACCGCAATATCAATGAAGTTGAAAACCAAATTTTAACTCGCGACTCTAAAGGAATAACTCAGGTTAGGGAATGTCAATGAAAGATTAAAATCAAGAATGATTGTATTTCATTTTAAAACTGATTTAGGCACAACTCAACGAATTTAGGAGCAGTTTTAACCACTTTGACAAAAATCGAACCGGACGATTGGCAAAGGACGAGTTCAAGTCTTGCCTTGTATCCTTGGGCTATTCCATTGGAAAGGACAGACAGGTTTGAAATGAAATATTTTGGTAGGAATGTGTTTAATTGTTGAATTATATATGTCACATAGGGAGACATTGATTTCCAAAGAATATTAGCAGTTGTAGATCCAAATAACAGCGGATATGTACATTTTGACGCCTTCCTTGATTTCATGACCAGGGAGTCTACGGATACTGACTCTGCTGAACAAGTCATTGACTCTTTCCGAATTCTTGCAGCTGATAAGGTATTTCTTATTGTATTAACATGAATTAAACATTATAAAACTAATAATAATAATACATTTTTTCAACAGCCCTACATTCTGCCTGATGAATTGAGAAGGGAATTACCTCCAGATCAGGCCGAGTATTGTATTCAAAGAATGCAGCCCTTCAAAGGACCCGGAGCCGTTCAAGGAGCCCTAGATTACATGTCCTTTTCCACAGCTTTGTATGGAGAGTCTGATATTTAGGCTTTCTGGCCTCACAGTAATTATTACGAAATAATAATTCAATATAAATTTTGGCGATAAACTAAACAATCCAGCTCCGAACTATAAAACAAGATAAAATTCTTTGGTCCAACAACCTTGTATCATATTCGTGACTGCCATAATAAGTAGACTACAAACAAACTGGCTAAACTTTAAAAGTTACCATAAGTATGTATAATGTGCATGTGTAAAAAAATGTTCCTTAAAAATTGACGTTTGAATGACTTCCGCATTTGGTCTTCCATATTCTAAATTGTAAATTGTTTAAAACAGTTGGACCTGACTTTAGTTTATATACCTGGCATAATTTTATTACCTAGTCGAAAGGGAGAATGATTTTAATTTGTAGCTGAACATTGCTTGTGAAAGGGCAGCTGGAAAAATTACTTTATTTTTAAGGTCATCATTCTGAAAATTGTATTAATTTATTTACGTATAATTATTACTACTGTTAAAATGTATGACTTGGTTAAAATTTATTAATGCAAAAGTATTGAATGCTGAGATCGAATAAGAAGCTTTAATGAGGCAGCCAGTAAATGAATCGAATGCAAGCGTTAAACCAATTTGACATTATTATGTGCCAATTTTTAAGGTGTTGATAAAATTAATATAAATGGCTGGATGAGTGTCGTGTGCTGGAATTAGAAATAAGGCAACTTTGACGAATAATGTCGAATTAGTCTAGTCGTATTATATGTTAAGCGTCAATTAATGTTCCAGTTCCAAATTTTGAAAGGTCAACCTCGAAAAGATACGAGTAAAAAATACTTTGCTGCTATTACATAAGATGTGTAACTACACCACCTCCCCAATAAATAACAATAATGTCCAGCTCTAAGTATAATCTGTTCAATTATTGTTAAAGTAGGGCAATTAAAACGTGTTGTTGATTAAAGTGATGTTACAAAATATTCAAGTGGTATAACAAGAATTTTTATTTTTCATATTCGGTCGGACGCATATTTTATTTGCAAATAGCATGAATAAAGTTTTTTTTAAAGGTGAAACCCGTTTAAATTTCTAGGCAGGCGAAATCGAAAAATAGTGTATTTGATATCCGTTGCGTACATAAGCTATCTCATACTGGTTTTACAAAAGCTATCATTTTAACAAGCAAAAAAGAGACTATTTTTAACAATGTAAAGCTTCACAAAAGATAAATAGTAATACAAAACAATATTTGCTACACATTAGGTACATTTCTTATCAATTTTCTGTTACTTTTGACCTATATTTTTTTTATAAATCTACTGCTACAATAGTTTCCCAATAATTGTTCTATTAAATCTATCACATAATATATCGTATTTATAATAGCAGAATTTAAAGATCAACAAACAAGTATAAAAGGACAGTTCGAAAGGTAACTATATATGAAAGGATTAAAATACTTTTTTTGTCTTGTTTGAGTAGATGAAAGTTTTTAGAACTTTGCATTAGGAACATCAATAATTGCCTCACGGCCTTTTCCAACGCCAACCCATCTCACTAAAAAAACAATTACACATTTAGTATGTTTTTAAAATTGAAAGTAGCTCTTATAGAGAAAGAGAGTAAATATTATTACCAGGGACTTGTAAGTGATCTTGAATCCTTAAAACGTATTTCTTTGCGTTTTCAGGTAGTTCGTCCCATTTCCTGATGTGTGCTATCGATTGTTTCCATCCAGGCATTGTTTCATATTCTACTTCAACCTTGCGAAGCTCTGCTTCATCTGCCGGGTAGCGAGATAATCTGACACCGTTCAGACTGTAATACATTCCAATTTTAATTTCTGACAGGTCATCCAAAATGTCCAATTTTGTCAGAGCAATGGCTGTGTATCCATTGACGGTGTTTGTATATTCAAGTAAAGCGAGATCTAGCCATCCACATCGTCGAAGTCGACCTGTGGTTACACCTATTTCAGCCCCCTTTGTTTGCAAGTACTTTCCAGTTTCATCCGTCAGTTCAGTTGGGAATGGGCCATCTCCAACTCTGGTTGTGTAAGCTTTAACAACGCCGTAGACTTCCCCAATTCTCTTTGGTGGTAATCCAAGTCCAGTACAAACTCCCCCTATACTGCAATTTGAAGATGTGACGAATGGATAAGTTCCAAAATCAATGTCCAACATGGCAGCATTAGCCCCTTCCACCAAAATCTTTTTGTTGCTTTTCAACTCGTTCTTCAGAAAATCAACTGTATCACATACCAAGGGACGAATCTGCGTTTAATTATTTAAAAATATAAAAATATCAAGCCATTTTGTCACGATGAATAACCAATACAATACTTACCTTGTCAGCATAATCTTTATATCGTAGAAGCTCTTTCTCAACTTCAACTTCCAATCCAGGGAACATGCGTTGATGAAGTGCTACGAGCTCTCGATATCTTTTTTTAAAAAAGTAAATTGTATAAATTTACATATTATATAATGATAGTTATAAAACGCATTACTTGTTTGCGAATGATTCAAAATCACCCATGAGATTTGCAACACGTAATCCACTTCGGCTGGCCTTGCTGGAATAAGCTGGACCAATCCCTTTTTTTGTAGTTCCCAACATATTTTTCCCTTTTTCAGCTTCCTGAAGTCCATCAACATGTTGATGGAAATCAAATACAAGATGAGCACGGTCAGAAATCAAGAGACGGTTATTCCAATCCATTAATCCTTTGGCTTCATTTGCTTCCAATTCTTTGAAAAGTCCAGGGAGATGAACAACGACTCCATTTCCTGTTTAAAAAATAAGCCAAACCAATTTAGCATTGGGGAAAATTTTCCGAAACATTAGATAAACGTGCCAAGTCAAAACTCCTCATGACTTTTCGACTTTTGATTACATCACGTTATATATCGTAACCCTATGCATAAACATCCCAAGCACAATGTCAAATATTTGGCACATATAAAATTGGCTCAGCTCCGTCTTGGCAAAACTTTCCTACTCGTGAAACAAAATCTTAACGAAATTAGACGCTCTTGTATTCAATGGAAGCAGTAACAAATGAAAAAAAAACTAATTGCATATTCATGTGTATTATTATTTAGCCTTCGTTTTAACCTCTTTACTATATCCTTGACCTTCAATCATTGCCCTCCGTTAAAAGCGATTAATTGATTTTAGGTATTGAAAGACTAAAGTACAAATTCTCCAATCTTTTGGATCAAAATGTCTGGAATCCAGACTTTATCAAAACTAAGGTAAAGACTAAAAAATTATGGATTACCAATTATGGATTTGCAGTCTGGATTTATTATCCCCGAGGGTAGCAAGTGGAAATCGTATGCCTTTTCTCCAACAACTACTGTATGTCCAGCATTATTTCCTCCCTGTAATATATCCAGAAACCAAATTTTGTTAATTTATTTAGTTTTTTTTTTAATTTCATACAAATTATACCTGACAGCGGCAGACAATGTCTGCAGATGCAGCCAACAAATCCACCAACTTTCCTTTTCCTTCATCGCCCCACTGAGCCCCCAGTACCACAGCCACTCGGTTATCATCCTTTCCGATACCATTTGCAAGTGACAACCCGTTTTCTTTAATGGCTACTCCATTTACAGCTCCAACATGTCCCTCCAAACTCCCCATTTCCTGTAAAGAGTAACAAGGCATGATGAGCTGCAAAACACTCAACTTTCTCTGCCGATGGTTAAGAAAAGAAGAAAATGATCAGAATGGGTTATCGATTGATGGAGTATATATATTATCAATAAGAAATGCGTCAATCTACCACTAAAACCTAATTTATGCATGGATTATTGGTGACGCATGTGACGAAAGGTTTAATATAGCATGAAGCCTAATACAATTTCTTTGTCATTAACCTACGCGTCAGCTAACTCTGCTTTTTCGCATTGATCTTGAGAACTCAATTTGGGCTGGGATTTTTCCAGGCCTTTGGGCACATTTTTCTTCACAAAATGCCAGTTCAATTATAAACAAAGATAAAGACAGACAGAAAGACAAGCTTTAATTTTAAACAAACTTACTGAGACTCCGTTGAGAATGAGATGCTACAATTTTTCCAAATTTTGTGAAAGAATATTTTTGACTTTGAAATGTATGTTATGTCGGGCAGTAGATAGTCCGGGTGTTGGAGGTCTCGAGTGGATGCGAAGCCAAACCGAATAAACTCTTCTTCCGTCCTTTTATAGTCTCCTTGGCCAGAGCGTATTTTTGGCAGCAAAACCGGGACCTCTTTCGCGGCTGCTCCTTCAATAGAAACGAATTTTCCGATCTAGTAATACTCTTAACTGGCTGGCATCATTCATGGATAGGATAGTTGAACCAAGACTTTTTAGCTCGCTTTTTAGACGGCAACACATCATGCTAAGAAAGCTTCATTCATGTATCCAGCTTATTCAGGATTTGCCCAGGATAGGAATGAACAGGAAAAGCTATGAAAGAAAAAGATTGATGAGATGTTGACATTTGCATGGACATTTGTCAATAATAATTGTAGAATGTTTAATTAAGAGCTTATGATAACCCGAAATAGCATTTATATAATGTATGATATGATAGAAAATGTTTGATCAAATTTCATATGCAAAACTTCAGACTCAGACATAATGTTATTTGATACTTTTTCCTTTCATGAACATAACCATTATCGCAACACGGTGCGAGACCATTCATAAATATTCATACTCTTTTGCACTATTAACACTTATGATACAGAGGGAGGCTACTTACTTCGTGAACGAAATGTTTTTTAACTTTCTGAAGAAACCGCTTCTTGGAACTTAACG
>JAQIXN010000351.1:0-43262 GCA_034698145.1 Proisotoma minuta
GACTAAAAATTAAGCTTCTATTTTACATTTAGACCTAAAAAACTTACGGTCCGGAAGTGACTGCTCGTTGAGATGTCCAAAGGGTCCTTAGCCCCCGATATTGTAGGAAACATTTGTGAATATTTAGTGCCCCTGAGCCACACCCACTCACCACCATCCTCAATTTAATTATTTTTCGGAATAATTAGCCAAAAATCACAAATTATCTTCCGGCTTTAAAAAACCGTGGGGTAGAGGGATAAAAAAAAATCTACCGCAAAATCTCAATCAAAACGTCGCTTTGCTTTGTCGACTTTTTGCAACAATGATATAATTTTAATTGTTAGTCGGTGTTTAATTATATTTTGTTTTGGTTATCAAGTCAGAGGTAAGAATTGTAATTTTGTGATAAATGTTGATTATAAAACTGAAAAATTACTTGTTGATTTGTTTCTTTTACAGGAGATATTTTTACGACATGGCAGCCTCTTTTCGACGCCCTAAAAAACCGATTCGACCAAGAGTGATAGCCCTCAATGCGGATTCGGACTCAGAGCCTGATGTCGAAAAAATGGAAGTTGACTCTCCACCAATCACGACTGGAAATGGTCACTCTGTCACTTCCAAACTGTCCTTTGACGATGACAACGACAACGTTGTGGCTTTCAAACAGCCTAAAAAGCACAAAAACAAGGAGAAAGAGCCCAGTCTGTTAAGCTTTGACGATGACCTGGACGCGGAGGATGGAGGAGAGATTTTTCAAGTCAGAAAGTCTTCCGTGTCCCGTCGTCTCATGAAACAAAGGGACAAAGAAAAAAAGGCCCCTTCGTCGTCCTCGTCAAAACCCATAAAAATAGAGCCAAAGCCCTCAAAACCAGAACTTTCAAAATTTGAAAACCAAATTGAAGGATTTGCAGCTCAACTCAAGATAAAAAAAGAACAAGAACCTTTAGCCGACATTAAAATCAAAGATGAAAAGAACAAGGACTTTGTAAGGATATTAAATGGAAGGGAAGCGGAAGCACTTCACATGGAATCTGAAGATGATGAAGAGGATGAGGATGAAGAAGAGGAAATCAATAATGGGGCAAGTTCAGGACACAAGTTTAGGAGACCAAAGGGAGGGGCAGCTATTCATGACGCTGTTCGTCGAGCGTTGGAACAAGGACAAATCCCAGATGCAAATCTTATTCACGAAGCTAGGAAAAGGAAACAAATGGCGAGGGAAATGGGCTCAGATTTTGTCCCAGTTGATAATGTCGACAGATTTAAAGGCGACAAAAGCAGATTGGTCAGAGAAGACGATGATAACGATCAAAGTGATGAAGAGCGATTAGACTTTTCTTCGGCCACAAATGCTGCAAAAATTGACAGAGAAAAACGAATTGAGGATTTTAATGCTGCTCAAGATGGTATATAAAAATATATTATTATATAAAAGACTATTGCAATTGAATATTTTGTAAAATTTCAGTTTCAGGTGAAGATTCTGATGGAGAGCTTGATGAATGGGAATCCCAACAAATTCGAAAAGGTGTTTCACAAGCAAAGGTATTATAATTGTTAATTTTATTATTCATGAAAATTAAATGTGAAGATTTAAAAATATATATATATAATTTTCCAGATGCATAATGTCGCAAAGGAATTTTTCCAACAAAGTTACGTCAATGCACCAAATTCGCAAGCACAATTTAATCAAGCATCCGGTTTTTCATTTTATCCCGAGTCAAACACGGAACCAAAGAGAAAAGGAAAGACTCAAACTTTTATGGAACAGACTCAGAAAATTGCCAGTATTGAAGAAGTTGTGAGCGGAAGCAAAAAAGTCACACCCGAGTTAATTTTAAAACAAATGTCAGACAGGTATGAACAATGGTTACATTTTTTAAAATCAATTTTTGGAACGTAATTTTATAATTGCATATTTTTTTGTGAGAGTAGATTTGATAGGCTGAAACTATCTCGTGAGCGGAATGCCGGTGAACTTTCTCGTATTGAAGCGGACCTTCGTTTGGCTGATAAAGAGCTGGAAGAGGCGAACGAGGTCAAATCTGACCTCAATTCAAGATTCATCATGTATCAGAATCTTTGTGGGTACGTGTCTGACTGTGTAGACTGTCTGCGTTGTAAGGTACATGCGATGGATAATTTCCATCTTCACATCCTCTTCTATTGAATGGATTACTGTTGCAGCTGTAGTTTTATTTTTAAAAAATCAAATCATAATGTTTTGGCTATTCAAGCTATAAACTTTATAAAGTTTGAATATCCAAACAGTTGCGCAGAGGCATTCTTCTTCAAGTATAAAATCAAATTTAAACATTTCATCTTGTTATTTCAGATCCCCGAGATTGAGCACTTTGAGAAGAGGATGATAGATCTCATGAAATCGAGAAGGGAAAAGTTTTCTGAAAGGAGACGACAGGATGTTCGAGATCAAACGGAAGAAGTAGCAGCCACCATTAACATAATGGGTGGAATCCCTGTCACAAAGCCCCCGCCTACCAATCCTGAAAGAACGAGGAGAGCAGCCGAACGGGAAGGCAGAAGGACAAGACGTAGACGGCTAAGAGAAAAGGAAATGATTGATGCAAAGTCGCATAAGGATGGCTTAAGTTCAGATGACGAGGAACCGGACATTGAATTCAAAGCTTACTGTGCAGCTAGAGGTATGTATCATTGAAAAATAATAATAAATATGAAACCAATTGGAGAATAAAAAATTAAAACTTTTTTTTGCAGAAAACCTTGTTGCTGAATTTGATTCAGTTTTTGAGGATGTTCACGAAGACTTTGGAACCGTTTCTGGAATTTTGTCACGATTTGAAGAATGGAGAGAAAACGATTTCGATGCCTATAAAGAATCCTATGCATACATGTGCCTTCCCAAATTATTAGCTCCATTAATTAGGTTCCAATTACTTTCTTGGGATCCTTTACGAGAGGGTTGTGATTTTGTGAAGCAGTCGTGGATGAAAGCTTTATTATCCTACGCATATCGCCCAAATGAGTCCATTGAAGGGCTGAATACAGATCCAGATTGTCGATTAGTGCCTTCGGTTGTTGAAAAAGTTATTCTTCCATGGATTACACGTAAGTTTTTCAAACCACTTTTACTTTAATAGTTCTACAATGTAATGTTTTTATCTACAGTGGCAGTTGACGCAAAATGGGATCCAATATCTGGGAGCCAAACTCGACAGCTTGTGAACATTTTAAATCGATTATTAGATGAATATTCCATCAGTCCTACCAGTAAACCAATGCATTCTTTAATGGAAACTGTGATTACTAGACTAAAGGATGCTTTAGAGAATGACATTTATGTACCAATTTATCCTAAAAGGTATTTTCAAAATATTTTATCAATATTCAAATAATTTATCAATCTTTGAACTGAGTTAATCAAAATGATAATTTCTTTTACAGTGCTTTGGCCAATACTTTCACCCCTTCCAGTGTATTTTTGTCTCGTCAGTTTTGGTCAAGTGTTAAATTGCTGGATAATATGAGCAAATGGCAAGGACTCCTTAATGATCGACCCCTTCAAGCTTTGTCACTCGACGCATTACTTACAAGATACACATTATTAGGCATTCGCGTGGCCTGCGATTTGTCAGAAAGTGTTGAAAGAGCAAATGGGGTAAGTTATTATTTTCTATGGGACATTTCTTTCTTGCTATGTAACAAAAAACTAATATTAATTTGATGGACAGGTTGTCAATGTACTTCCTCGAGCCTGGCTTGTGAAAGAAGGGGACACAGAAATTCCCAATGGGCTTCAACAACTTAGCAGATGCCTTGTTTCTCTTGTACAGTCAGCGGATTGCTCAATTGCTGCAAATAGGTAGCTATTTTGTTTGTTCAATAAAATATTGCCAATGGGTAAAATATCAATTTATTAAAAACAACAACAACTTTGTTTTCTTTCAGAGTTGCCATTCCTGAAATTTCCAAAGTTTTGACGACGATAGGCTTTCCTGAAGAAGCTCAATTACTTTTACGAAAATTTTCTTGAAACTATTTATCATGTTTAAAATTTTAATCTAATCTAAACAACAATAAAAGTTATTATTAATAAATTCTTTTAATCAGCCAAATTGAAACTACATTCCAGATTTTTATCATAAAATTGAAACCACCACCACAATTTTTTTTACAACGTTCCGATAAAACTAGCAATAAAGTGGAACTTTCTTCGATTTCTTTCGAGAAAGAGCTGACTCGGATCAAAAACCCGGAATTCGGACGAAACTTTCTCCAGCTTAATGCTCACTTATTGGAAGAAACTCATGTACTTTAGTTTGAAGAAATACATACACAATACAAATGGCTTGGTCTTTGCTCTCATTATGTCTCTTCTTAATATTTTATGTACTACATACACCTACTCACATTTCCAATGACTAATTTTCACCTAGAAATTCCTCATTGATCTAAATATTTGGGTTTTGTAAGAGTGGGTGGAATTTCAATGCCGAAGGGAAGGGATTGATGGATGGAATGGAAGCAAACCACTTGAATGAGAACAAACAAAGACTACTATGTACTTCTAATGGTTCTGACCATAAGAAGAGATCCTTTGATGTTTCCTTTGTACCCATTGTTGCAATTGCGGTTGGCTTCCATCCTTAAAAGTTTGTTTGTATTTCATATCCCAAGTTATGCAACATAAGTAAGGAGAAAGCTGAGAAAACTAAGCATAGTCCCCTTCATTATTACACGGAGAGTAAACTTTGCCGTTAGTTTTAGGTGGAAAAGTGAGTGGAGTTGTTTGAGACGCGAATACGTTGTGATCGCCAGTCCAACTCTACCCTTCAACAGAGAAGAAGCTTCTTTGTCTCTCTCCCGACACAAGCCAGTCTTTGTTGGCTGTGAAATACAAACGGCATCAGTTTTATCTGCATGCAAATAAATCAAGGGGAAGAAGAATATTGATTTGGATTTTGGACAATTTCCAACCACGAAGGAGTGTAAAGTAGAGTGAAAGTGGCAGGGAAAAATTTACACGAGTTATTCGTGATAAATTATTCGCATATTTAAGTTGAGAGGAAGGTGCTTTCTCCGGAATTAATATTGTGAAAAAGCATTTGACTTTCTCCATTGAAAATGAAGGGGAGTGGGTTGATTTGTATTCTGTTTGTGGTCGTGCTTCTCCTAATTAGCACCGAGGCTAAAAAGAAGCAGAGGAAGTTTGATGGAGATTTCGAGTTTGCGGATGAGGTAAAATGAAACTCGTTTAGTTTTACTTTTGTCAAGCTTTGCTTGCTTTGTTTCCAATTTGTGGCTATTTTTAAAAGATGATGTGGAGGTGAAAAGAACAAGTCTCATGACATTTCTTAATTGCAAAAAGACCGAATATTCTTAAAATATCGACAGGGACATAAAATGTCACCTTAGGTGCGTCATAAAAATTGTTGAAGCGGAAATTATATTATTACTTGTTTGGCAACACAATTTTATTGATCAATGGTCGGGCTATGAAACACATAATGTTAAAATATCCAAACGACATAAAAGTAGCTATTTTATTGTTAAAAGAAATGAGTTTTTGAGATTTTATGAGAATTTGCAAATGCATGTTTTGATGTCCGAATAAAGTGTTGAACTTCAGACAAATTTTGAGATGACCATGAAACTGTTAAAGTAAGTAATTGATTGATGGACAAGACAAACCACACGGGGATAACAATTAACAATCGAATCCATCATTGTCAATCAACTTCTTCGTAAGCTGCTGCGTTGCTGAGATTTTTTTTAACGCAGGGCATGTCATCTAATGAGTTGTATAAATTGACGAATGTTGCCAATTTTATGAAATAAAGATTGTGGATTGGCTGCCAATTGGCAGAGGAAGTAAATATTATTGTGGTGTCAGTTTTCGTTTGCGAAATGAATAATTCACAAGCTGGAGCTAATTGCAACTAAACGGATGATATATGTTTCCTTACGTGATTGTTCTGTTTGTTCAATTAACAAAACAACGAAGCCAACATACAAAGCAACATAATTAATGCAGCTCTGCAACCTTTCCTCTTTCCTTTCTTAATTTTTGGAGAAAGTTGCTTGCGTAATCCTCTTTACTTGGGGAAATTGCAATTGCTGCTTCTAAGCTGCTCTTCTTAATCTTTTACACAGAGTGGAAAAGGTACATAATTGGGGTAATGTTTTATAATCAACTAGGATTCAAGTTGGAATAATAAAAAGAGAATTTCCGTCCTATGAATTTTTAGAATTGGCTTAATTTGAGATTTCTGAGTAATTGTGATTCATTTTACATCAATTCATCATGTAGACTATCGGAGGAAATTAGCCCAGGCATGCAGCCTCTAATAATCCCACATTGGGCAATAAATATGCAAAATTATGGTAATTACCAACCACCACTTTCATTTGCAATCCTCCGGCAAAAGAAATAATGGTTCTTTAGAAATTGCACGAAACTCGGCACAACCATCATATTTTACAAAAGGCAAATACAATTGATGAACAAAAACAAGTTTTAGGAAGCCTGGAAGTGGAAAACTGGTTTCCATTACATTTCCAACTCTTGTTCATTCATCCAGCAAATCCAGCTACACGTGGTTTGGTTTGCAGCGATAATTTTAATGGAAAGTATTCATTTCGCGATGACATTTTGAAAATAATGGGAACATTTTTGGCCATTTTCCCTTTCCAAATCCCAGCAGCACAATTCTTTTTTTTATTTTAAAGAGTTGAGCCAAAGGCAAGCCATTTGACATGACATCATCATGATCGTCCAACAAAGAAAGTTTTAAAAAAGGGAAAAAATGTTGGGAGAAAAGAAAGCTAAATCTTGGGAATGGGGAGAAAGACAAATCGTCTCTCTCGCAAACAATTGGAGAATCAAGGTCAAAATTTAGTGAAAAGGAATTGGAATTAGAAAGCTAGCTAGCAGAGCTTTTTTTATAGTGTATAAGGTCAAATGATTGTAGAGTTCCGTGCTTTAGGATGAATTCCGGTTTCCAAATTGGCGTGGCCGGATTTTGAGGTACTTTACTTTCACTCCGTGTTTGATCACCATCCTTTGTAGTTCGTTAGGGGCAGAAAGTTTTGGGGAAAGTGCTGATGATCTATCAACAACAATGGGAAATCCTATGCTCCCGAGGCTTGTTATGATAGAGAAGGATGAATGATGATGAAAACGATCATGAAAATAGCACGAGATTAAATGAAATCCCGGAATTGCTTTTGCTTTACCTTACACATCTCAACTTCATCTCACTAATGAGCTATATCTGGAAGTCAGTTGGAAAAGTAATAATTCTAATAGCACTGCTCCTTTTCACATTGTCTTCCAAGAATTTCATTACATTACTAGTGATGAGATATTTTATTATCCCTGCTGCATCCGTACGCATTCTTTTTCTGCGTCTATTGTTAGTTCAGTAGCATTGTGCAATCGGGAGAATTGAATTTGCTTGTACTAAAACCGAGTGTCGGTCTCTTGTAAAACTTTTGGTCGTATTGTTGTATTTGTACCTGTGATTTTTATTTTTATTTGATTGTCTGCGTTGTGCTGTGAATCTGAAGTTGATTGAGATGAAACTGCAAAGTGTTATCGCATTGTAGGGAAAAGTACAATGGCCTTCTAAGGCAAGTCTGGAGAGTGGAACCCAACTCTCAATTTGTAAAGCACTAGAGTAAATCAAAGAATCACCAACAAATGAATCTCAACTCAAATGCTTACAATCACGAACAACGAAACGAAAAGTAACTTGCTTTTTTATTTTGATTTGATGGTTTCCTTCAATTCCACGAAAGATTCGAGAGAAAAAAGTTTTGGCTTGCAAAGTCTCGTTTTACACAAAAGTCTAAATATGGACAAAAAATAAAGCATGGCATTTGTTTTTCAAGTTTTGTGTGGTCCCTTCTAAATCTCCCTGATTTTTCAAAAGTTGGAGTGGATTTGTCAGTGTCATTGTTATCATTAATATTAAATTACCACCTGCCGTTGTACAAATCAATAAATAATTTGGCAACTGATAGCTTCTGTAAAGTGTAGGCGTTTCACAGTTGAATGCGTTCCGTTGTAAAGTTGTGGGTGGAAACATTTTAAAAAGAAGTTAATTTATTCAATCTTATTCATCTCAACTGGATCTTTCGAGTCCGTTTGATGTTGCGTACTCCACTCTGATTCTGATTGTTGATTTGAAGAAGGATGCAGAAGATGCTAGATTTAGTTAGTGACATATAAGGAATTGTCTGTAAACAGAAAATTGTGTGCAGTGCAATCAAACTTTGATATGTACTCTTCAATTCTCAGGGATGTTTAACAACATAAAAATTTCAAAGATGTGCCCTCATCCCTCTTTTTTTTACTAAAACTATTTACTTTGCCTTTAACTTTGACGAAAACAGGAAACGAATAAAATTCAATTTCCAAAAAACAAAGGACTCGTATTACGGATTTATTTATTGCCTGCCTTTTAGCACATTTAATGCAGCCGTCCTCATTTGAGGTTATTTTAAAGGGTGACATTTGCCAAGGTGTGAAATATGAAGAGGGTTCAGCTGCAATTCCAAAAATATAGCCTGAAACCAAACCATAATATTTTATGTTAAAATTAACTGTTGCGGCATTTGATTTAATTAACCATATTTGCTAGCCAGCTAATTTTAAACTCGTAGACAAAACAACACTTTGAAGATGAAGATTGACCTGAATGATCTTTTGAGGTTCATGTCATTCTCCAATTTCAATTTTAATCTTTTTCCAAGATAATGATGAAGCGAGACATTGTCTTCATAAGGGAAGTTGCATGCAATGCAGTCTATAAAATTTATATGGACTTGTTGACGAGAGAGGAATGCACATCATCATAAAAATATCATAATGGTTTACTCACGCGAGGGGACATCAGCTCATATTCTTATTTCAGGTGTCCAGCTTGAGAATAAAATATCATTGAACTCGACTCGAATAAAAAAGTTGCTATCTGCAATGCTTTTAGAAGGAGAAGAAGATATTGCATAGTGCACATGGATAATTAAATAAAAGTTGCAGGTGTTTGATATAAGAGGCATATTTTGGATTGAGCAAAGTTGTTCATCTTCAATTTTAAGGTGCGGTTTATAGGCCGGGCAGATTGTATGATCTGGTCGACATTCAAGCTTGTCAAAATAAATTATACTTCCCAAGGGTTCCTCTTTCATCATCAAAACGCAATTTTTAACATCTCTGTGCAATAATCAAGAAATTCTATTCGTTCTCACGTTTAATTCCTAAGCTAAGCTGTTACCCTTTTCATCCATAGAATTATTTATCTATCTAGCTGCCCTTTAAAGTTTAAACCCACAATATTTGTTTCCAATAGGCCCTTTGGGAACATCCTTTTGAATTTTAATGCAGATAACTAGATTACACGATCAAAACGGGAATTTAGGAATTCTAGGTATGAGATTTAGTCCATCCGCTGAAAATTGCATGTTATTATGAGTAATAAGAATTTGAGGGAGTGGGACTCGAGTTGATTTAGAGATTGAGTTTGAGATGAAGCTGTTGAATAATTCTATTAGACCTTAGATTTAAATTTTGTTTGGTTATGGGCTCAAAATCCTTTCATGCGATTATGACCCTTTGGAGATATATATTATACCAGTTGTCTTTGGTTGGTTGCATTTCTCGTTTTAAATTCGTATTTTGTAGCCAGGACTTTGAGTCCGGAAGAGAAAGCGGAGGGAAAGTTGGAGGGAGTGTGAGTATAAATTCTCCCAATTGTATTATGAATGGAAGAGCGGAGGCAAATGCATTATTTATGAAGAAATATTATGAGGACACAACAACATTTGGAGAAAGTTCAAACGTTTTATTCTCAATTTACAAAATAACTCTTTTGGCAATTGAGCTAAATACTGGAATTATCCCTACTTTTTGCATGACAGTCGATTCCTAGTAAAAATTAAAATATCCATGCATATCGATGATTACTAGTTCTACTTTTATAGCCTCTGTAATGTAAACAACATTTATCAAGTGGAGCAACCCATAATTTGAAAAATTAAATAAGTCTATTTCCACCCAGTTGCCATTTGGGTCACTCACCATTTCAATTTGGGACAAATCAAGTGGTTTGGTTTGTTCTACTTACTTTTACCCTGATATTTAATTTAAGCCTCTATCATGTGGGGAGTTGTTTATCTCAGTACTTTTCAAAGGACTAATGGTTCACTTGCTGTGGCTTTTGGTCAACGCTCCAGGCTTGTAAATCAATTTAAAACCTCATTTTGGACCAAAGAACTCTTTACAGAGAAGGTTTTAAGTGGGACGCTGTCCTAGAACATTCTAAATTATCACAAGGGACTAAGCACTTTTATTTTCTCATTACGACCCTTGATTTAAAAGAGACAGTGGCTTTAATGGTGGGCTGCAATTTATGGAATGGTAATAAGTCCATGTGGAAATTATTGTTGCTATTTGTAGTTGCTTTTGAAATAAATTGCATGTCATCAGCAACTGTGTGGAAAAGAAAGTGCTATTATTTGCCAAAAGTTTTTTTTTTCTCTGCAGCAAGAATTCCTCATGAAAAGGTTTCAATCAATGTCAGTAGCTTAGCTTTCACTCTTTTTGCTAATGCAGTATTAAGTATATCCAATCTAATCAAAATACTTTTTTGATGATTTCAGAACGAGGAGGGGAAGCCGGTGAGAAAAGATGCAAAGAAATGGTTTCTTGATCCGGGAAGTAAGTAATCATAATTTCATTAATAGTTGTGCATTATCTATGCATATTTGGCTAATGACATTCTACATAATATTCCCTTATCATGCTTTCTCTGACCCACTTTGATACTGCAAAGGGACAAACAGGAAGTTATTTATTGACAGTTAAATTACAGAGTCTCTAGTGGTTAAGTTTCGTTTACCTTCTTCTTCCTGGTTGCTATTCATTTATTTATCCTTTGAATTCTTACTTTGCATATTTCATTTGTTGTTGAATATTTCACCCCACAATTTATTGTTGGGTGGGTTTTACATAAACAGTCATTTCCTAGTCCTTAATTCAACTTTGTTGCAAGTTTCCATTGTTGAATAAAATATAAAGGATGCTATTATGCCATGATTTGAGGTGAAAGTTGCAACTTTCTCTGGTTAAAAGGAAATTGGGAATTATTATGACGTGGAGCTTAATCTTAGGAGTCACTAATATTTGGGTGGAGTATAAGAAAGTCCATTACTTTTAGAGTGTGGAGAAGCAATTTTCCGGATTAAAAATTTGGCGAGAAAATTGAGAAGGAGAGGAAGCTAAAGCTGGGTCTCACTTTTTTTCCTTCCTGTTTGACAAATTTGGCCACCGCCCTTCTTTTGACCACATTAAATGCTTTCTCTAATGTTGGATGTCCATTAATTTAGGGAAGCAGTGTGGGATAATTGCGGGGCTTGGTTTTTTGAGGATACCGTTCAATTCTGATTTTAAGTAGGATGGAGCTAAGAAGCTTATAAAAAGGATTTTAAAATTTAATGATTCCTGCATCCAAGTGGCTTATCTTCAGGGTGGAAATGAGTTTTTGCATAGTAAAACACAGAATTTTCATGGAGGATGCTTTGACTGTAATTGCCATAAAACTGAATTTCAAACTTATTAATGTCTTCTTACTGCTGCAATTTCATGCAGCGATGCATGATTTTAGAACTGCCTCCAGAATTTTGATTCACAATAAAATAACAATAGAGAAAGGGGAATAAAGTCATTTAATCTTTTCCCGTCATTTCCAAGCAACGCCACAATTCATCATCATCATCCGACAAGTTTGGAAGCTGCGGTTTTGAAGGGAGGAATTTTAATGATCATCATAATTACAAGCCATGGGCATGAATATGACGTATATTGGGGAAATATGTCTTCTCTTTGGAGAAAGCAGTTTTTTTTTACTTAAAACTGTTTCATGTTAGAACTAATAATCTGTCTATAAGTATGTCGCACGAAATGAGAGTAAAAGTTGAAACATAAAAAGACAGCAGCAAAGCACATAAAATTTTGTAGTATGGAGGTCACATGCTATTAGTTTATGTACAAAGTGCTATGTACAATGTGTTGTTGTTCTTATTTTGGACAAGGGGCTAATGGAGGACATTCACATTTTATTTTTATTGTGATCCTCTTTGAAATGGAAGTGGAGCCCATAATGTATGGAGTTGAATTGAATGGACTTTAGCTCATTGCTCAACTGACGCGAGGAAATTGCAAAGTGAAGTGGCGAAAGTTTCGAGTGTCTATGCAAAAAAGAGATGATGCTTTACGACTTTGTGACATGTAGAATTTTCTGAAATTTCATTTTATGCGTCCACTGGTGGAAATGAGGGAGTTGAAATTGTTTCCGCTGAATTGTACACATTTAGCTCAGTGCTCCTTTGTGAGCCATCGCTGGGGAAAGTATATAAGCAATGGGCGTCGTAAAAAAGTTTAAATTTTCAAAGGGCTCTATTTCCTCAGCACAACAAAAGTATTAAATTCGTTCCCTTTTGTTTGTGAGGAGGAAGAAAGAGACAATGCACGGTGAAAGTGGCTCGTATCTTCTTGAGGAGAGAAAGATATAAGCATTTACATAAATAAATTCAATCTTATGTTCTACTTTAATTATCTTCCTTTGTCCATTTTTACCAAAGAATTGTCTGTATCTAAATTGATTGTTTCAACATTTTTTCTAAATGTGTTATATTTAATTGGATTCTGTCCATTTATTTTCTATTGTACACTTGTCAATTAAAATTAATTGAAAAAATGTGTATAAAAACACCCCAAAAATACATTCTTATTTTCTCGGAATAAATTCCCCTCAAATCAGAACTGCTTAAAGTCGGCGACTTGCCATTTAACTCCACTTTCTGAAGAAATATTTTTCTTTCCTTCCATTTGTCGTTGCTTTCTCCTTTTACCATAAATCAAATCAACACTTGACGGCACACGTGGAGAACGCTGACGACGACAGCAAATGTAGTGTTTAGGCTTAGAAGAGACAAAATCTGTCACCACTTTGGACTCTTTCCTTTTTGCCAAACCACCAAGCCAACTTTGTTTTCATATTATATTCAGCTTCTGACAAATTATTAAAGAGGGGAAAGCAAGACGAAGACAATTCTCCCCTTCTTCTTATCGAATTTGTTTGTTTGGGCGAGGGGAAGAAAGAAGGAAAATTCTTTACCACTTGATACTTGAATTTATTTCATTCTGCTCAACAATTGAAGAGTCGTTGAAATTTGAAAGTGGATTTATTTGCGAATATAGAGATCGACCACTTGTCCACGAATAAGTACAAGTCCATCATTTAATTCTATAGGATTTATTTAGGATGATATATCTGAAGTATAATGTGGGATTCTTCCAAAATATTTTTTGCTGCTGCAGTGAGACTATGTACGTGATCCATTAGTCCCTTTTATATTGGAAAGAGAGGAAGGAAGAGGGGAGAGGATAATGCAATAATATACGAACACAAGGGACTCATCCCGTGAAATTATACTCATCCTGATTTACTTCTGATTGAGAGTTGCGACAAAAATTTTTGGTGAAATTGAAATATACAACTGCGAGAGTTTACTTGTCATATTATGCTTGAAATAGTTAAATATTCTTGGAGAAAAAAAATATGGGGAGACCAACAAGCAAAGGAGATGCGGTCATTGGCTGATATTTTTTGGAAGCATAAAAGTTACAAAGTTTTAGTGTTTTCTCTTGCTCTGGGAAGAATTGTAGTTTGTAGCCCCAAATGCATTCCTCCTCATTCATGTCCCAAAGTTTTGCTGTCCATTTATTTTGTTGGTTTGTTGCTGTTGCTTTCCCCTCCATATCAAAGTATCATCTGATAAGGAATGGCATAAACTAAATCTTGATGCTGAATCCTCACATGGCCCAAGTTAAAGTTTCATCTTCACGCCTCGCCGAGTTCATGATCTGCTCCTTCCCCAGCAAAGTTCTCAACTTTAGTTAAGTTTCTCTAAAGGGAAAGTTATAACGCAAATAATGAACTTCAAAACTAAAATGTCCCTTCCCCTTCCATCCTTTTGCATAAATAAATTCAATGAAATAACAGTTAAAATGTGATACAGTAAATAGGGGAGAAAGCAACACAATTGCAACATAAACGCTCAATGAAATTGGGATTTGGATTTAGTCACTTTGAATGAATGATGTCATTAAAAATTAAAGTTGACAGGAAAAATGTTAGGAGAAAGTTGTACAGGGAAAGTCATGCTAATTAAAACTTGTTTCCTCCTTTTCCGAGTTTCTCAAAGCTCAACTCAATTAATTAATTAATGAGCCCTTTTACACAATGTCAATTTGCTAATTAATTATTGAAAGTTTGTAGTTAGTGAGACTCAATTTTGGATGTTTGTTTGCAGGCGACTTGTGTCAGGCGTTGAAATGCAAGAAGAAGGAGCTTTGTTTGTTGGAGGATGAATTTACTGCTGTCTGCGTCAGCAAAAAAGAACTCCATAAAAATGGGTAAGTGCTAATCAAATATTATTTGGCTCCTTCAATTAATTTTGACTGACTGTAAGTGGCCAAACTTTTCCCCTATCTATAGAAAATTTAGAGTGATTAAATGGGATCTGGGAATGCCATTTTCTAATAATGCCATTTTTTTCTTGGTTTGCATATATTTAATGGGATGAAGACATTGGTAATGGGAAATGTGTTAACTCAGCAGGAAAGTAATCTAAATAGTCTTCTCTCAAAATTGCTTTTGCAAAAACAGATTGAAATAGACAAGCGTAGAAATGTGTAATGAGATTTCGAGCTTGATCGCAGATATTTATTCAAGTAGGTATTTGCGTATTGGCTCCGAAGAAGCCGTTAAAGCGTAGACTAAATGTAAGTGAAAGTAACCACATTATTTGTACAACATGCGAGGAAGAAATATGACCTTTCAGCCCCTGCTCCACTTTCATTACGGATGAAAGTGAAATTGAAAATGAAACATGAACATGGATGTACTACTACATTACTTTTATTCGATTAGCTTCTTATGTACATTCATATCAACTATCATTTTGCAAATTGGGCCAATTTAATTTCCTTAAAAAATTTCAGGGATATCATCGTTCCGAAATCTAAACTGAAGGAAATTTCAGCCCAAACTTCTTCAAAAGTTGACGTGGATAATGAAAAGGATTCATATGACGAAGACGAGGATGACGATTCTTATTATGACGATGACGACGAGTCCAATGAGGATTTCTTTCCAAAGAACAAGGTGGACAAGGCGAATGTGATGGCGAAATCTAGTGCGGCTGCGAATTCCGTCTCAAGAGTTGGAGGGATGATGAGTGGGAGTGACAACAATGGATTCAAGTATGTAACAAACACTTGGAATTTCATTTGAACTAAATGAATCAATTAATGAAGCAATGCTAGTCAACCAGTTAATTAAATCAATTTTACGCAATCTGATTAAATTTTTAACGTCTGATTTGGATAAAGATCTTGATGATTCAAGTCCTATTAAGGAATTGTTGTTGGATTGCATTTAAAGTCATTGTCATTGCATTTGCAGCCATCCACCCACACTACCTTTATATTATTTGATTTGTGTAATTTATTTAGGTCGTGCACTCCTTGCCCGGTTGTGAAGCCGACGTTCATCTGTGGATCTGATAATCGCACCTACAGCTCCCTTTGTCGACTCGACTACCACAATTGCATTGGAAGCTCTCAAGTTAGCGTTGGCTGTAAAGGATTCTGTCCTTGCAAAGGTATGGCCACTTAAATTCAACTAATCAATATTTGTGGCTTGTTCCTCGAGCATTTAGGGCCAAGTTGTAATGGGTGTAATTTATAAGAAGATTCTAAGCTAATAATGCCATGTATTGTGTTTGTAATGAATTGGGTAGCATGCTGAGATTGGGACGCATAATATATTTCATGGAAGATTGCGTTACATTTTAGCCCACAACCACAACAACTTTTACTCCTCTTAGGTATTTTAGTTTGGATGAATTATTCCAAAAATAAACTACCCATTTTATATTATAATTTATCCTTTAGGGCCCAAAGCATCCCAACGCAACGGTTAGTAGTTGGCGATAAAGAATCCACTTCATCATTTTGCATCCATAATAATCTTTTCCATTTCCGTTCCTTAACTTGGGCGTTATCTCCGTAGACCACCACCAAAATAGTTATCTCTTCAGACTTGTTGTAAAGATTAAAAAAGTTAGCACTTTGCAAAGTCAGAAGGTATTATTATAATAAAAGGGGCAGTTATTATCCAGACGCATCTTATGCGTCTGAATTTTATTACCACTTTTATTACTAACTGAAATATGCATTACGCTACACTCACATTCAATAATTCCCATTAAAACTTGTCTATATCTATTGGTTTTTCCCAATAAATAATGTAGGAGGCAGAATAGTTGGCAAACTATGAAACTTTTAGCCAGAGTCATGTCATGTAAGGCAATAATGTCATGTGAAACAAATGTTTTGGAACTTTTCAATATTCTTTGCTAGGTAAGGAACTGATCACTCAAGCATTGCATTGAAAGGGGCCACTTATTACAACCATCATACATATATGTATATAGCCATGTTCACAAGTAATCTCATAAAACATATAGCAAAGTCTCAAAATGATTACAACTTCTTCTCTTTATTATTCTACCTCAACTCCAGCTTCCTTTTACTTTATGCATAAAGCAAGCAAAAAGTTTGGGGAGCGTGAATGGTAATGGCCTGGGGAATTATTGAAATTGGATCATAAAAGTTTAAGAAATGACGATACTTGTTTACGAAGCTACAAACCCAAATGCATCATCCCAACTGCCAACTTTTCTAGTTAAAAAGAAGAAGAAGACCACCAAAAGTTTTTAATCCCCAATGTCCTTTTACCCTAACTTTGGCCAAAGAGCTATTTCTACTGTAATAGGAAACAGAAGAAGCTTTGTAAAGAAATGTTGCAAATTTTAAATTACAAAGTTTTTGCTAAATAATAGACGAAATTGAAAGACTTGCTTTAGTTTGTGAGGCGCTAAATAAATTTGTGAGGTGAGTACAAGTTTGAGGCTGAAGGGAAATTAGAAGATTTGGTTGCCTCTCTTGCGGTTTTAGTATTGGAATATTTCAGGGAAACTTTGAACGAGGGGAAGGAAATTTTAGACATTTGAAATGTTATCGATTGAGTGTATTTACTTTAGTATGGCAAATAATATAAAGCATACAATCTCTTCAATTTATAACTGACACGAGCTGAAGCTGAAACTTGAGAGTTGTTTATACTATGATATTTCATCCTTCATACTTTCTCTTTAGAAAAGGCCAACCAGCTAATTATTTGTGAATTTAACAGCCTACCAATTAACAGCCTGTTTTTCATTTCAATTTAACATTTTCATTCCAACAACTTTCACTTCACGACATGAGAGAGAAAGTGGTCAAATAAAGAGAGAGACGTGGAATCAATTTGAAATATTTCCTCTGGGCATGTCAGTTCAATGTGTGATGTCAAAAATCACACTTTCCTGCCTCTGACTCCAGATTGGCATTTTGAAAGTAAATTCAGTTTCCAGCCTGACTTGTGTCCAATATTAGTTTGACTTGTCTCCTCTGACCTCACCAACTTTATACTAATCCCAAGTCAATTCACTTTCCCATTTCAATTTGTTGTCAGCATGAGAAATGTCAATTTTTTACTTGCTCACTTTTTTCTCTTTTATATAATTTGAATTTGACATAATATTTAGGCAGAGTGTATTTGAAGTGGCTGGAAGTCAGTTCAATCAAATTATCTAAAGTAGAGAGAAAAGAAGATTGGCAAATAAAGCTCCATACGCCACTTTCCCTTATTTGATCGGTTTATTGACTTGTGAAAAGAGCATAGAATACAACACGAGAGTTGTTTAGTTTGTCATAAGCAAATTGGTGATTAGGTCTCATGGGGAAAGGGACATGTACATTTATATACACTTCTCTTCCAGACACATCGTTATCGCTGTATGTATGTACATATGTTGAAATGTTATTTGACTTGAATTTTTGTAAAAGAAATTCGGGTAATGAGGAAAATTGTTTATGTTATGAAAAGGATTATTTTGTTTACATCATTTGCGGTTGACTTCTTGCTTTCACCACACACTCAACGACATCATTAACTTTTATCCATAACAAAGTAATTTTATCTACCTTGTGCTTGCTCACATTTTTTCTTTATATCATAGGTACAACATAATTTTCCTTTCCTATAATAAAACTACACTTTACGTCAATCAAGTGAACAAAATGCGAAAGTAACAGACTGTAAAGTTTCACAGACTGTGGAGAAAGTCGGGAAAAGAAATTAAAAGATTTGAGCCCAAGATTGGCAGACATTTTCCCATTGTCTTGTTCTCAAACTTTCATTTTGCTTTCCCTCGACATTCTTTTCCCTTGAATACTGATCCTTAACATAGAATGTGTGATTTCTTCTATCTGATTTCTTGGTTGGTTTCTTGGTTAGCTTGGCGTGTTGGCTGTCGCTTCGCATGTTTTCCCCTCCGCAAACGGATTTTTTTCGTTTGTTTCCATCTGAAAGTTTCCAATTCCTTTGGGTTCCAGTTTTGTAATCTTATTGCAATGGGATCATATCACATTCTTTGGGTTTTGCAACATTCCTCTCCCAACTTTGTCCAATTACGTTCTAAATTATTGTGGATAGAGATGAGATGGGAAAGTGTGAAAAAAATTTCTTAAAAAGGAAAACTTATCTCACGCCATGAATTTCATCTCGCCACAAAATCCTTTTCATAAAATAGATTTTATTTAGACTCCACGGCCTTTCTTTGAAAAGAATCTTATCTTTGGGGTTGAGGCAAACAATGGGCATTTTGCAGCTTCATAAGATAACGCAATCTTGATTCTCACCCTGGAATATTCTAATGGAGGAAAAGGGAAAAAGTGTCATTTTCTTTTCCTGTTTTCACCATTTCCACATTCTAATATCGTAACATCTTCAGCAGATGTGAATCCTGTAAATGTGGGGCTGTAATTTGAGCAACTTTTTCCATATGTTTTGAATGGAGTGACAGTTTATGGAGGCGTGAGGTGAATACGCAAAAAGATCTTGAAAGATAGCCCTCGTTTGGTCTTTGTATAACTGTCGTAAATTACATTTTTTGCCAACGTAAATAATGCAGATATTTATCAATTTTAGGAGAGAAAGTAAATATTAAATATTCAGTGTCAGCTTTGAATAATCCATGCATGTCTTAAATTATGGATTATTGAAATTGGAAGTGTAAAGCGTTGGTATTTTATTGTTTGATCCATTCAATATTTCATTGCTAAGAATTTTATGCTATTTCATTTAAGATTTTACAGCCTCATATTTTAGCTGAATGCTGCTCTAATTTTGGACTGTTCTGCAATTTTCCTACCTTTGCATATCTCTTAAAAATTATTGGGATCAGGAGAATTCTTTTATGTTTTACTTCAGAGTTTTGCGAAAAGGGCTTGAGACTTGAGATAGATATTCAACAGTAAAATGTTATTTATATTCCTCCCCATTCACCCGACCATTATCGTATTCAATAGGGAAAAGTCAAAATATAAAATACGGTCTTCTCCCGACAAAACGGACACTTTAATGCAGACGGTGCTAGAACTATCCGAGTTTGGCATTTAGCCACAGAGAAAGTCGATTCTGCTTTCAAGATTGCAAAAGAACGTGGCAGAATCAGAATCACACACTTTTTCCCATCCCGGTAAATGAAGGGTCTATTCTTCATCTTCAACAAAAAAAACTCTGGCTCTCAGTCAGTGACAATAACGAGGACATTAGCTAAAAGGATGTTGGATTTAATTAAATTCGTCAGGGATGAATTTTTTACGAAGAAAGTACAAACCCACTGCTTACTTAATAAAATGGAGAAAGCTGAGCTAAGCTGTTGTGTAGTCTTAGTATAAATGAATGAAAACAGCTTGGACTCCCAAAGGAACGGCAAAACTTTTCTTATAAAAAGTATCTATCATGATGAGTTGGGCTAGGTAAATATGTATGTTGAACGGGACATAGAATACGCAGGGTTCGATAAGTATATACTAGAGCATTTGTAAGATAAGGCCACCAGGGACACTTCTTTTTGACGTAGAAATTTGTGATAACGGTCAGTGGTCAACTGTCCCAATGGGCAAAATCATCATCAGCCTCATGCCCTGGATTTGTAGGGCAAAAGCAAAAGTTCACCACAAACTTTCAACCAAAGTTGATGGTGAAAGTATATAATGAAGAACATGGAATGGAAAGTGTTGGCTAAAGAATTGAGTTGGTTTTCTAAAGAGTGGAGTGTGTATGCCATTATCTGTACTTTGTTGGTCAGTCTACTAAACAGAATTGGATTTATAAATCTGGACAGCGTTGGGCTGCTGACTAACTGAAAAGGGAGCTGACATTCTTTCGCTAAAGGATTTGTCCGCTTGATGCCCAGTCCCTTTGGACATGTTTCTGCTGAGTGGTCACTTTCCCCTTCAACCAAAAAATGTTGATTTACATGGACGCAATTCATTCCCTGAGAAAAATGAAAAGTATTTTGTACTACTTAAGGACTTAGATGTTGAAAAGAGAAAGTCATTATGAACCCAGAGGGATTTTACATTTTACTTCTATTCCTACAATTTAGGCTTGACCTGAAATAAATCTTTGAATCTTCTTTTTGGACCCAGCAACAAGGTCTAAGACTGGCTCTAAATCCTTTTTTGTCACCGAGAGAATATTTTCTACTGCGGACAATAAAAGGATTTTGCAAAGGGAATAAGTATCAAGTCAACAAATATGGTTTAACTTAAGCCCTCTACGTCCCTTACTCAAAAGGATGATGATTAGGTACAAAAATGATGTTTGTGAAAGTAATCTCTACCAATTTATATGATATTTTTTAAATACGTCGTTAAATAAAATCATCAGAAGGCTTTCCTTATTGGAGAAAGCTTTTCTTATTTATGTAGAATGAGTACAAAAGAGAAAGAAAAGTGGACTCAATAAGGTTTTAGAAAATAGAAAAGAAGCTGTTTGTATTTTATCTCTGTCTTTCTTCTGTCAGCATCAAAGGAAAGTCATAACTCTCTCCTTCAAATAATCGCCTCAAACATTTCCTTTATTTTTTGTGTGTACACAATAGTCACTGATAGTCAATCTTTTCTGTTGTACATATTCATTATTGAGCAGAAATAGTGGAGCACAATCAGATAAAGAGGATAAGGATGAGGGGACAAGGGGCAAATGTCAAAGTGACAGTTTGAGCAATTTAATGTTGGAAACATGTCAGTTGTAAAATAAATGTTGAATGTGGACACTCCAAAAACTAAGAGAAGTATGAACTTTGAGAATGGGATCGTAAAAACTTGTCCATAAAACAGCAGAGCAATAAAATTCCAGCTTGAATGTAAAAGATGTAGCAATAAAGTCTTGAAAACTGGCTGTCTTATTAATTATTATGATACTTATCAACTGTTTACATTCTTTTAATAATTGTTTTCTCAAATGATTGATATTTTACTGAAGCCGCATTGATTTGAGTAGTATATACTTTTAAGCGAAATTAGGGAAAACTACAGATCTATAGAACAAACGGCAGCAATAGAAAAGGTAATAAAAATGGTCCACGAGGACACAAAAAGAGAGGAAATCGAGATTGGGATGAAATGTACCACCCACAAGGAAAACCAAATAGGAAACATGTTCTCATCTTACAACGACTTTCACCTTGAGGGCATGCCAATAAGAAATAAAAAACTGTTAAGACAGGAATCACAAACCGTTGGAGAAGAAGAAGAGAATGCAATATACCGAATGAAGGTATTCAATATTTATGTGGAATTTGGGCAGCGATTGAAATGCTGAATATTGTATGGAATGTGAAATTGCATCACTTCTTCTCTTTTCAATTGCTGCTGATTGTCAGCAACTCTTTTTGTTGCCATTCTTCCGGCGGAACATTATTTGCTATTTTTCCAATAAAATTTTTATAAGCCTTTGATTGAAAGTGGAACGGAAATTGATAGTCCTAGCTTTTATGTTCCATTTTGCAATAGGAAAATTTCCAAGATCTTTCTTAATCAATGTGTTTTTTGTTTTACCTGTATTTTATTTAAAGTGTGGGCGTGAAAGTATAAGATAGAGAAAGAGGCTTGTTCTAAATAAAATCCCCAACCGAATTTGTTATTCAAAGAAGACTTGCAACTTGATGATATTTTGTAGTTTCAGACAGATCCATATTTGAAATTGCATCTTTCTCTGAGCTTGGCATTTGGCCTAGTTTTCATGTCAAGACAAAGAAAACAAAGTAAAGTTTTTGAGGAGAAAGCAAAATATTCTGCTTTGGGACAGTGAACAAAAAGAGTGTCAAAGAATACTTTAAACTTGCTAAAATATTTACAAGATTTGACGTAAGCAGAGTTTTAGAAAGTATATATATAAAATAATTTCTAATTTTCTAGTTTTATTAGCTTTGACTAATCATGAATCATAGTAAAATGAATCATTTGCTTGAGTCATTTTTCCAAATTACTTTCACTTTGAATTTGGGCTTGTGAGTCATGTAATATAGGATTTTCAAAGTGAAGCGAACCAAACTCGTTTCACCTTCCTTTCTACATAGAATAAATGGCTGAATGATTGAGGCATGAGTCAGTGGCAGTTGGAGCCAAGGCAAGAGAGAAAGTGTCAAAGTGATTGATTTGATGTTGGCCCTCAACTGTTTGCTCTAGAATTGTAGTAATTTCAATGCTTCGTTTCATATATCACAAAGTATTACACAATCCTCTTGTCAATTATTCACCAGCTCGTTCTTTTACCTATTTTCATGTGATAAAATACGCAATTGAATGTAGTAAACACCTCAACCAAACAACTTTATGTATTTATTTAATTTGTTTGTTTTCAGAGTCAGTCCAAAAACAGAACGACTACTCCAAATATGTTGGAAAGAAAACGTGGGGATCGGGGAAACAATCCAAGTCAGGAGTCTATCAGAAATATCAACCCAAGACCTTCCCGTCATCAACTTTATCCAAAAAGTCAAAAAATCTGAGCAATTTGACCCCGAACCAAATTGGATTTGGGCCGTCCGCCGATGACAATGGAGTATTCTCAAGAAATGACTTTGCGAGTGGAACTGCCACTTCAGCCTCAGTCAAGGATCGATACACAAAGTACAAGGTGAGAACATTAAGCATCGTCCGTCGATAAAAATGAACCATTTTATTGCAATCTTCAAAATAATTTACGAGTATTTAATTACCCCAAAGAGACAAAATGAAAGGTTATACCTATAGAAGCTACTTAAAATTCCAAATTAGCTTCTCTTGTTAAACGCTGGAGAAATTAGCCTAGAACTGTCTGACTTTCTCTCTTTTAATTGTCTTTTTTTCTGGAGAAAAATCTTGGTAATTATCATAGCAATTAGAAGTCTGACTGCCACCATTAGTCAACTCCCTTCTTCGTGACTCTTGCTAGGAAAAGTAATACTTTTTCCCACAAACTAAATAAAGTTAATGAATGTGGGCTAAATCACTTATCTGGAGGAATCACTTGACTCGAGCTCTATACGAGTCTAATTTAATGTAAGAGGACAACTGCGGAGAAATGGAATTAGAAAGAAAGTAACGAGTTTTGGAGGGGAAAAACTTTCTCCAATCGTGGTAGTAATGACTTTTCTTGTCTTTTGTGGAGATATTGAAATTATTGGTTTTGGGTGGCACAAATTATTGACTTTTTCCACTTCATGTTTCTTTTCCAAACTTACTTTTAGTCAATGCAATGTCTTTTGTAAATTATTGGTGTCATATTTTCACCCACATTGCAATAAGTAATCAATGAGTGTCCTACTTTCTTTTGAAATTAAGATGGCATTGAAAATATTAAAGTATGACGCAAGGTGAAAGTGCGTGTTATCGCCTCATTTACAAAGTAAGAAAAAGAATCAATGGATATTTAGTGGAAGGAGAAAGCGTATTATTCAAATGGGATCTGATTTAAGCCCAGGTCACGCATCCGACATTCTCATGTTTAAATTTAATCAACCACAAAAGTGATTACCATACAGAGAAGAATTCCTTTCAATATACAGCCATATACTTACAAGTATATCTCTATCGGTTAATTACTTTGCAGAATTGGAGTGGAGACGAGCCAAGCTTTTTACATCTTTCCGCTTTGAGTTTACGCTTCAGCTTACGCTTAAATTACCTTTTGTTTCAACTCCATTCGCTGCTTTCTCCCAAATCAAAGCCGTTTTTAATTGGGTCTGAGCTCCACTTCAATTGCTCAATGGGATTTTCCTCCGAGATAGAAATCTAGCTATTTGGTTAGTTTAGGTAACAACAATGAGGTCGAGGATAACTAAATTATACTACAAAGAAAGCAAAGCTTGGTTCAAAGCAGATGCTGGTTTGAAATTAAATAGAAGCGATATGATCTGTGTCATGAATTTATTATTCCAGGACTACTACGGCTACAAGAGCTCTAAAACGGTGGGAGATAAACAGAGAAGCCACAACGAGGTGATAAACATCAAGCCCGTGTCCACCAGAGGTAAGGATGGGCTTTATATTTTTTTACACAATAGAAAAAGTTTTGGTTTTGGGTGGATCTTTGGTCCATTTGTTAGTTGATGTATTGCACCAATGACTCCAAAGTTGGTTCTGGTCTGTGGAATGTCCTGGCTGTAAATCCACAGTTGGATTGATTAATTGCACTAAATGTCTTTGCTTTTGGTCACTAACTATCTTGTCCACCTTTGGAAATGGAAGACAATGATTTTTCTCAATATTTCAGACTGTACGGATGAAGCTTTGGAGGCAATGGGAAATCGTTTGCTCGACTGGTTCCAAGTAGTTATGACCGATACACAGAAACGGAAGCTAAACCGAAGGAATCGGAATTCTCAGGGTAAGAGAAAGACAGTTTTATTTTATGACTTAACAAAAAACTGTGTCAACCCAACGAGTTGTAAAATCCTGAAAATTATGGGTCAAATTAAAGTTTTACGAGTTTCCATTCTTCCACTTTTCACCAAACTCTTGGCGAAACAAAAGGAGGGATAATAGTGCTGTCTATCAGCCATAAATTCAGTGGTCGATTCACGACGTAGAAGACGAAGACTTACAAAGATTTCTTGATTAGCTCCATTCGATACAAGAAGAAGCAGGAGAGGAGATGGTGGAGAAAGTTATCACCTTTTCTCTTCTTCCACCAAGATTACTTAGTTGGCTCTAGTTTATAACAAAAGCAGTATCTATATTACCTTCAGAGCCTAGTTCTTGTTAAAATATACGAGATAAATTGGCAATTGTCTTTCTCCATCATGTCTTAAAGTCGTCATCAACTTTGGCTCAATGGAAGTAGAGCGAAATTAGATTGACTATATATAAGACTGATAAAGAGAAAACTTTTTTAAGAAATGGAGTAATACCTACTTACAGTTAATGAGTATCGTAAAGGGTGTTAAAGGATCATTTTCCTTTGTTTTAGAATAACTTTTCCAGACTGCTAATTTTTTTCTCTTCTTTCAGTTCATTTTCCTGGAGATTGCAAACGTGAAGTTCAATGGATGTTCTCTCATTTGAATACGGAAGATGATGGACAACTTTCTCTTCAGGAATTGTTCGATTTAGAAAATGACCGGAATGAGAAATGCATTAAACCTTTTCTGGATCGGTGTGATACGGACAAGTAAGTTTACGCAAATTCACAGTTTTCTTTGCCTATTTAAATGGGAAGTTGCGTGTTAGGAATTTCTTACCTTATGTAGCTGTCGAAGTACAGAAAATCTAATCTTCCTTCAGCATATCGTTGCAAACTTAATCCTCAAATTCCCTCAAGCTGCCTTTCTCTAAACTAAATTTCAAGCACAAATTTCCAGAAACTAACATTGTGTTCCTTTCTGCTCAAATCTATCCCCAAAATAAATCTCCTACCAAAAAGGAAGGATTCCAAGTTCCATGCCTCTACTTTCTTTCTGTATTCCCAAAACTATAAGTCCAAGTCGAAGGGCTTTAAAGTTACATAAAGTTTTCAGCTTAAATCCTTCTTTCTTTAGCAAAGAAACGATTCGGAATTTTTGTCCGATTTTACGTAATATTTTAGGTATATTGGTGGTCCACATAACCACTGAACTTTTAACTTTCTCCTCAAAAAAATAAGATTACATGATAAGTTGATGAAGATAAAAGAATAAAGTGAAATGAAGCATTAGCAAGTGAGAGGAGCTTATGCCAGAAGGCCAAATTAAAATGGCATTAGCTGCAAAAAATAGAGCACTCTTCTCTTCTTTTTTAGGAATGATAAAAAATGTTAAGAGTTTGCATTTCTCAACCTGTCAAATGCACATGTTGATAAAAATGTCTGCTTTCTCTCAAATTAACAGAAAATGTAATAATTTTATAATTGCTCAAGTTATTATGACGATGTCTATTCAACTTTATCGATTGAATTGTCCCAAGATGTGAAATTGGTGTGGATATGGTTTTTTTGGGTTAAAAGCTTTCATGTCATCAATCATGAGGCTGGATATGTAAGAGAAGAAGAGACTGAATTATGAGGATACGTGTATATTATAAGAAACAGCCAGTTTACTTTCACTCAAAGTGAAAGCAAAGATATCCAATTTTCACTACTACTCCTTTCATGTATATGAATACCAATTGTGTTTCCTTTCAGGGACATTTTCATCAGTCCAAGGGAATTTTGCAGTTGCTTTGCTAAAGCGTGTCGAGGTGTCAATTGTGGTGAGTTATCTATCATGTAAAGTAAATTATTAATATTGTTGTCACCTCGTTGATAAATGTCCCATGTCCCAGAGACATGATGGGTTATGTAGAGTGACAATCATAATTTCCAATTTACTCTACGTCTGCTGAAGAGTGTGGCTGGATTTAAATTGAATTGATGATTATCATTTGCAGGATCATATTCAACTCGGGATGACAATGAGTTGGATGACGAGGACGATGATGATTCCGATATTGATGGCAGCTCTGGGGACGGGGAGTTGGATTAGATTAAAGGGAAATTGAATTTGGGATGGAACTTGATTATTGCATGATTGTATTATGGTTATTTGGAACAAACTTCCCTCAATTGGCCTTTTATTCAATCAGTTAGCTATTTTGTGTGAAAAATTGAGCAAGTTTCAATCATTTGCATATAAAGTAATTTGAGTAGATTAGCTTTTAACCTACTTAAAATAAATTATTGAGTCAGTAGGTGTAATTTTGTTTGTTGCAGGCTAGAAATAAAGTCCCCTGGATGGATGAGTGATTTATTAGTCTATGAAAATAGTTTTTACCTTGTTAGAACTTGATTTTACATAAATGTTGGCTATAAGATTAATAGGTGAATTGTCTACATTCCAATCTTAAAATTAATTAGATTCTACAAATCATTGTGGATTCTGCTATTTGTCATGTTTAATCTTCTAAATTAAATCACATCACCTACATATTTGAATTGTTCAATTTATCAAGCCAATATATTATATAGTTTATGTACATGCACCATTTTTAATGGCTTGAAAATTGAAATCATGAAATTATTAAGCTATTTAATTATTAAAATTAAACTGATATGCATTTTATTGTTTCTGCTTTTGGAATCTCATAATTTCTCTCAACTTCTAATCGACAAATGTACTCTTTTTATGTAGAACTATTTATAATTTGTAAATTAATCGCACATGTAAATCTCATCTTAAGTACTCTACCTGGATTTCAAAAAAAAATAACTTAGTCAAACAAACGTTGTAAATATTTCTTGTTATTTCAAAGTGATGATCATAACAAATAAAGATACGACCGTTTTATTGTATTAATTTTGAGTATTTTTGAAAGCTTTTATTAAATATGAAATTAGAGAACGCGTGTTGCCAATTCCTACATACCACTATAATATTATAATTACTTGAACATCAAAAGATTTTAGAATATAATTTTGCCGTCCAAAGTTTTGTTTCATAACACGAATTAGCACTTTCTTCTTCTTCTCAACTTTCACCTTCAAAGCATCACGACAGTTCTCAAGCTGAAACAAAGTAATGAGAAAGGTAAAACTTATTATATTTCCTGTCCTGGGGTTGGAAAGCAACCGCTAATCAATGCGGATCTCCGGGGATGAATATATAACTAATTAATCCCAACTATTTCACGAGACAAGCCAAGGTTTCAAGTATTCTCAGAAATTAAGTTGCAAACAACTTACCTCTTCCCAGCGTGCATGAGATGAAAGGCTTCATTAATTTCGCCAAGTGGCATTTCTCCAGTTACAAATTCATCAACCAAAACCTTCAAACCAGGAAATGAGTAATCATGTTATATACGACCGTTTTTGTCACTTTCATAAAACTTTTAATCAATACCTTTCCCCGAAGATATTCTTCTACAAGCTTGGGAACAGAGTCCCGACTTTTCCATCCTCCAAATGCAGAGCCCTTCCAAACTCTTCCAGTTACGAGTTGGAATGGGCGAGTTGAAATTTCTTGCCCCGCACCAGCGACACCGATGATGATTGATTGTCCCCAACCTTTGTGACATGACTCCAGTGCAGCTCTCTATTTATTCATGAGTTTTGAATATCATAAATGAATGTTTCCTTCCGGTAAAAAATACATTACCATTGTTCCAACATTTCCAATGCATTCGAAAGTATAGTCTAATCCCCCATCAGTCATTTCAACAAGAACTTCTTGGATTGGCTTGGAATGATCTTTTGGGTTGACGAATTCGTTGCAACCGAATTTTTTGGCTTGAATATAAAATTGCATATATTCGATATATACATATTCATTTTAAACAAATAATACATACCAACTTCAAATTTATCTGGATTAATATCAATCCCGATGATTCTTGAAGCGCCTGCTTCCTTGCATCCCATTGCGACGGCCAAGCCAACTGCCCCAAGTCCCCAGATCGCTACATTTGAGCCCTTCTCAACTTTTGCGGTATTGAGGGCAGCCCCATATCCAGTAGAAATCCCGCATCCCAAAAGACAGACGCGATTTAGAGGAGCCTTATCATCAACCTTGCACAGAGAAATTTCAGAGACGACAGTGTACTCGGCAAAAGTACTGCATCCCATGAAATGATAAACCGCTTTCCCCTTGCAAGTGAATCTGTATTTACAGAAAAACAATCATTATCATTATCATTTCGACATTGAATATTAACCGTGAAGTTCCATCTGGCATCACTCCCTTTCCTTGAGTGACCCTGATTTTTCCGCAAAGATTGGTCTTTGGAGATTTGCAAAACTTGCAATCGTAGCATTGAGGAATGTAAAGGGGGATAACGTGGTCCCCTTTCTTGAAAGATGTTACTCCCTCTCCAACAGACTCAACCACACCCCCTCCTTCGTGCCCCAATATGCAGGGAAATAGTCCTTCAGGGTCATGGCCATCCAGGGTGTAGGCATCAGTATGACAGACGCCAGTGGCCAGGACCTTGACCCTCACCTCCCCTTTTTGTGGGGGTGCCACCTCAATTTCTTCAATAACCAAAGGTTTTTTGGCTTCCCATGCAACAGCCGCGTGGCATTTTATTGTCTGCAAAAAAATGACAACAGAATTTTTTATCTAGATTTCAAATCCAATTTTAAAATTACTTTTCCAGTGAAATCCTGAGACATTTTGACTTTTGATTATCAAAATTTGATGGCGATTTCCAGATAATTCCAAAACCGGTTTCAGAAAGACCTTGAAATTTGGAGAGAATCTGAATAAGCTCCACACTATCATAAAATACTCTTGAGGAAATTGAGACTAACGAATCATGAGAAAAAATAATAATTAGTAAATTCACTATGATTTGTCGACAAAATAATTTATTGATTTTATAATTTAATGGGTACATTTAGGTTAAAATATATTCGACCGCAATTTCTGCTTCATCGGGCATAAATTCTTGGTCTTCTTCATAATTTGTATTCTGTTTCTGTGTTATTTTTGTCGGAGTGTCCACAATTTGGTCCTTACGATGCGTGCGACAATGCTTCTTCATCCTTGAAGGCAGTTCAAATACCTTTTCGCAAATTGGGCACGGATACATTTGCTTGCATCCTTGATAAATCAGTTTTGGCTGGGGAATAAATGGATATTGTAATGGTTTTGGGGGTAAATGTTCCACTCCATGTACTTTTTCAATGTGTCTCGTCAAATTTGATTTATAACGATAAGCCTCACTGCATAGTTTGCAACTGAAGGGTCTCCACTCTTTTGGTTTATGGGACGATAAATGTTTATTAAGGTCCGACTTTGATGTAAATTTCCAGCCACAGATTTCGCAAACAATGGGTCTTTCCCTTCCGTGATGTCTTACCATATGATTGTCTAACTGAGGCTTAAGTATAAACCTTTTGTCGCAAATGGTACAAGTCTTGTATCTTCCTAAAAACTTGTCTTGATCATGGAAGCGCATATTATGCATTGTCATGCCACGCTCGCTCAAGCATTCTTTGCCGCAAATGCTGCATAAATAGCGTGGTCGGTCTTTAGGGTCTGTATGACTTATTATCTGGTGCTGCAGAAACCCCTGCCTTGTGCTAAATTGTTTTGGGCAGTGTTGACATCTGAAGAAGCGAGTGCCGCTAGGTATATTCTTGTAGGAGTGTTGAGGGCGAGGGAAACCTTGGGCTGCAAGGGCTTGGGAAAGATAAAGATGTAATACATTAATTACAATAAGGGATTGAACGATTAATAAGAAAATCAATTCTGTGAATACCCTTAAGTTCTGCCTCAGAGTAATGTGACCATTCATGAATCTTCATTGCAGCAAATTCGACAAATGGTTTAGCGCAAAACCTGCAAACTACGTCGTTAAATTTTGGATTGTCTGAGGAGAAAAAGCTGGGATGAAAAGATTTGTAATGTCTTCGAAATTCAACAATTTTCATAGGAGGCAGCTCTTGACAAATGTCACATCGATGGGAAGCAACGGAGTCTTTATCTGCCAAAATAAAAATGAGACGCTAATAAAATTAAAATTGAATTAATTTGGGTAATAGATTTTTTACATTCAGGTTTTTTGGGAAAATGAGCATTCCAAATGTGTTTCATCATTTTAAAATTTAGAATCGTGTCGCTTTCACCCGTTAATTTGAATTGGCAGATTGGAAATCCGCAAGTCATTTCATTATCTACTTGTTCGAACGCATAATTCAAATAATATTTCTTCCCGTTAACTTCTGTCAAATCAGCTATTTTAGTAGGGTCGGGTTCAAAGATCTCGCGAATGCTCATACTTTCAATATTTCTTGGACTTTGGGTTTCTTCCTTCTTACGTTTTGTCCTATTACTGTAATTTTAGTAAAATTGTTTCTTATTTAATTATTATATAGATGAGATGAGTTAGCATTATGTTAAATTCATACCGTTTACGTTTTAAAGGTTCAACGTTTTCAACTTTTGGTGTGAGTTTTTTGTTTTCTTTTTTCTGTCTTTTTCTTGATTTACTGAAAAATTATATATTTATATTTCCTAAACCAGTTAAATATCATTGCTAATAGTTAATATTTACATTTTCCTTGCTTTATTGAACGTTTCAGAATAGTCGCTGTCAGATCCTTGGTCTTCAAATTCACTCTTTTTAATTTCTGGAGAAAAATCTTCATCTTTATCATTCGTTTCCAAATCCAAATCCATTTCTTCTTCATCATCCAAAATTTCTTTCTTTGGAACGTTTTTCTGGAAATTATCTTTCCGTGGTCGTCCTCTTTTTTTGCCGACAGTTCCTTTTTCCTCTTTAATATTTTGCTTGACAATAAACTTGCAGCTTTTCAAGTTATCTTTAATATTTGGAGGCAGTAATTCCGCAAGATTTTCCACGTTGACTCTAACCTCTTGGTTAGGGCTATTTTCATCATAAGCATTTGGTTTTGGTGGACCCAATACGTCAAAGACAAAGGCCTCGTTGTTCTCATTTCTAACAATAACTATAAACTCTTTCTTCCGTTTTTTGCTTTCCTTTGATTGATTTGTTCTTTTTGTTTTTTCTGGAACAATTGGAGCAGCCACTTGTTGGTCGAAATGAAGTTTTCGTTTGCGATGTCGTCGGGTTTCCCGTTTCGGCGAGATGATGTCAATCGGCTTTTCTTCATCACTTTTGTCGACTAGTTCAAAATCATTTAAATCCACATCGTTCCAATCTTCAGGCTCTGGTTTTATATCTGCATCGTCAATTGGAAAGATTTGGACATTACCTGTGATTAAAATTAGGTCAAACATTAGATTAATTCAACATTTCATTAATTTCTCACCACCCGTTGGGAATTTTCCAGAAAGTGTTTCCAAAAACGCCTCAATTTTCTTCTCTGTACCCTCCACTTGCTTGATAAGATCGGAAACTTGGTCAACAATTTGGAAGCATTCCCCACAAACATTATCTTCTGCGGAAAAAGGTAATCCTCTGCTCAAAAACAGTGGAAATCGTTGTTTTATGAAGCCCAAGTTTAAAATTTCCAAATTGTTCCCTTCTGCTGAAGGCTTATCACAAATTCGGCAGTTTACAGACTTTACAGACATTTTTAAAAACTGCTGCTGATTTGTATTTATAAAATTACAGAAATATACTTTTGCGATTTCGTGTCTTTAATTTTGTGTTCTGTCTCAATTTGAGACAGAAAATGAGACTTGTACAAAAATGAGAAAATGCACAAGATTTACAAGAAAAAAACGTTTCCGATAAATTTATTACACCACAAAATTTAATTCTCGTTTGGCACATTAAAATTTGATAAGCAGTAATGCGTAATCTTAATCAGACCCGAATTTGATGAGTTATATAACGATATGTCGTTAAACATGTAATTTTATTCTGAATGCGAGAATCCTGGGTCGGTTGTTGTCCCTTGTCCTTCGACGAGTTCGGACAAGTCACTTGCACTGCCGCCCGTTGCCCTGTAGGACTCGTCCCTCGGCAGACTTTCAGAGACCGTCGTAGCATCCGCATCCGCTGACGAACTCAGATTCGCTTCTTCTGTTGTGGCATCCGCATCGTCATCTTCGTCGTCATCATCCTCACTTATGTAGCCTGGATTGGAATATTCTCTTCTCGGCATCATAATGGAGACTGATTGAGAATATTCTGCAGGGTCTGTTTGTGTTGGTTGTTCTAATAGTTGTAATTGAAGCAATTGTTGCAATTGCTGCTCTTCGATTCCAAATACTGGAGAAACCATGTCCTCTTGGTCTGCTGGGATGTCCAAGCAAGTTTCCAATAATCGAGTTTCCACCTTTTTGACGGAAGGGCTTGGAACCGGAAGAACTTGAAGGGGCATGGATTTTGAATGTGGAAGTGATACAGCAACAGCAGTAATTCTTGGGCAAGGTTTAAACTGGGAATTCAAGGAGTTGGAAGCTATTTTTGAGAGCTCATCCGAAGCATTAATATGTTGTAGAAAATTCGTCATCCTAAAACTGGGCGTTGGAGCTGGAGTCGTCAAAGGAGGTTCCAAGGTTGTGTTATTATTGTTAATCATCACCCTTTCCTGTTCCAACGCACGTGGTTGAGTTGTTCTTGGAACTTGCAGATGCTTGGGATAATCTGGAATTTCGAGAAGAGCTCGAATTTGAGAACGATCTAGAGGTGTAGATGATCTGGCATTGTCAAGTTCATTCAATCGTCTAATCTCTGCTCTAGTCATTCTGCCCAGAGTCGCTGATCTTATAGCTTGTCTACTATGATTAAAGTGTCGGCTGTGACTATGACATGATCTATGGCTGGATGAAGATCGATGACTCCTGCTTGATCTTCTAGCTTGACGTTGATTCTGAGCATTTTGACTTGAGGATTGTTGTGAGGATGAAGAGCTGCTGGAAGTATCGTCATCGTCCAAGTCGTAATCTGGGGGCTCGGGTTCGTTTGGAAGTTTGACCCAACGCATGCAATTTGGACATCTTCGGCTTCTTTTCAGCAGCCATTGGTCAATGCATCCAGGATGGAAGGCTAAATGAAAGTTGCATAGTTTCAATAATTAAAGCTAAATTCCCTAAATAGTGATTAAAACTAGTTTATGTACATACCATGAGCGCAAGGAAGAATCCGAACTTTATCTTCAGGATTAAAATCCTCTAAAAAAATAAAATGAAAAATCCAGAGAATGAGATTTTTGTGAATATTATACCTTGACAAATAGAACAACGCACAAAAGAATCCACTTCCGTCCAATTTCTAACTGGAAGCAAAGCCAACATTTGACGATTGAGACGACGCTTTGCAGGTCTTAGCCATAGACGGAATCTTTGCCCAAAACGTAATGGGAGTTGCTGAAAAAAAATTATAAATAAGAAGTTATATATTTTTAATAATTTCTCATGCCATCCTTACAAGTGAAACAATGGTACAACAAATCTGAAACCAAAAGAGGAAAAACATTGTTGATAGCAAAATCAGAATGATGGCAGCCAACACGTAACAAAGAATTTGATACAAGTGGTCGTCGTCAAATTTTATGTAGAATCTGCAAATAATATTTGATATAAGTTCTATTTGTATATTTTCGAGATCGAAAAAAATCCTTACGGGTTATCGGGATAGGAATAATTGTATCTCAGCAAAAATCCATCATACTCTCCAACAACGACATGGTTGATTTGGGCCAAAGGAAATCGCATAACATGCCAAGGAATGAGTTGAGAGTTGTTTGTTCCAATGTTCTGAATAATTAGTCCAGAGTAGCCAGCTGCAACGGCATTTTTGGCTTTGGTTGTGAGGTCACAGTCGTAAATGACTCCAAGGAGGATCCATTTCAGTTTCTTTTCCTCTACCTCTTCTGCAGGGGGTGGGATTGCAATGTCGAAAGAAGGAAATAAGGATTCTTCGTCATAATTTGAAAACTGACGTTTGGCACGAACTGGTCCCTTGGAAGAAGATGAAGAAGCGTCAACTTTTGGTTTTGGGCTTGGGGAAGAAGCTTGATTTGTTATAAGGGGTGGGTATTGGGGAATCTCGCAGACGTTGAGAGGATTTGCAACAATGATGTAGCCCTGTGGGGAAAGTCAATATAAGCAATCATTATCTTTCCCTGAGGCAGCCTACGAATCTAAGAATTTGACTATGAAATTACATTCACTCCAAAATTATAAATTCTGACGTCAAAGCTTAGCACAAAAGGATAACGGTCTACGTAACCAAAAAGAAGCTTACCTCCATCTCATCACTTATTGACCGAATATTCCGATCCTGAATGATCCTCACAACGTTGCCCGTCTTCTGGTCAATGACGGACACCATCCCTTGAACTTCCACCTCCAGCCAAAGAAGAACAATTAGCTTGAGGATGAGAGTCAAAACTAATAAGTTGCCCATTTCTCAAATTACAAAATCCCTAACAGCTAAACTAGAGAGGTCTAAGTGCTTTCCCTTCCTTCCTTTATCTGGTCATTTGTGAGTGGGGAAGTGAAAGCTGTGGTGGATGTAATTATCCAACACGTCTCTCTTTCTCCGTGCTTAATGTACGCATGGAGAAAGTCATCATGAGTAAGCATCCGAAAGAGAGCCGAGTGAAAGTACACCCACAAACTTTCTCCGTAAATAACACAAGGGACAAACAGGGATTTTGCAAACTGACCATTTTAATATTTAATTAGTCATGGATGGCTGCAGAATCTTTAGAATCCGGAAAGTTTATGACAGTTTTCATATATGAAATTATGGCTTCCGGATATTAAAAAGTTGAAATGAATACTACGCAAACAAGTGAAGTGTCTCACTTTAGTAATTGATGATTCTCCCCATTTATTGATTATTTTCAAGTTGATAAAGACGGCCTGTGGTGTGATGTCTCTTTGTCCTCATTGCTTCTGTGTCGGGTTAAGTTTCACCGATCCCAGATCTCAGAATCCATTAAGACCAATCAAAATGAATAATCCTTCTTTTCCTCCCTTCACCTGTCCTTCATGTCCAAGGCTTTGTTCTCTTAGGTTGGAAGTGAAAATTCAAGACCTTGAGCTGAAAGCCTAATTTAATTTGCATTCTTACTAATGTAAAATTCGGAGAAGTCATTTCTTGATTAACTTGTTTTTCTCCATTTTCTCGGTACTCTTGAGATTAATGAGTTTAGAAAGGCATTATTAGGCTTTTAAGTTTGATCTATTTTTGTACATTTAGATGACGCAAATGTAAGATCTATCTTGGTACCCAATCAAAAACATTTAGAGATTTGAACGGAGAAAGAAGTTCTTTCAAAGAACAGAGGAAAACGGGCCATATGTTTATATCATATTCTAAAAATATACATTCAATGGTATAAAAATATAAATCTTAATTGGCTATAATAATTATTATAATAAACAATGATAGCAACACGTTCACTTTTTTTCATTTAATTCTGCCATATTTTTCTGTTGTTTCTTTTTCAGCCAATTTGCACGTTTTTCTTTGGCTCTTTTCCTATCTTCCTTTGACTTCTTTCCCGTGACGATGTCTAATTGGTCATTTAGCGTCTTTTTCATGTCAATCTGTAAATCATAAAATTGACCAAATTGACATTTTTTTAAAGGAGCTAATTAAATAAGTTACCTCATCAGGTATCTGAATATATCTCAGGTTTTTTTTGCCTTGAAGGAAGAAAAAATCGAATAAATAAGTGTCCCCATTCCCTCGAACCATTTTTACGGAAGATAACGTCAAATTCATAAAACTATATAAAATGATAATCATTAGCCAATTAAAAGAACAATAGTTATTAATAATTAGCTTACCAATCCACAGAGTCAAGTTTTGCATAGAGAACAATTTCATTTTTGAGCTGTATGACCAATTCCCTGCCCTCAAGACCCCGAATCAAGGGAGCCAAGGTTGAGCAGAACAGGGCACGCTCCCGACCCCCAGTTATCGACCCCATTTCACCACAATGTCAATATTTATGGAAAACGTGAAAAAATTCCCACAACTTTATGAGGCAAACTAACAACCATGAAATAACATTTTGCACGCATTAATGCATCTTTATTTTACGCATTTCAAATTCAATTTAAACAAATTCCTTTCGAATTTTACAATCTAAATGATTTTATCAACAATTTTAGAAGCATTATATGCATTGAGATTTGTAGAATTAGGCAATTTTTTAAGTGGATTTGTCGCTTCCTTTGGCTTTTTCCTTTCCCCATTCTGTGTCCGGATGTGCCTCGTGTTCCTTATCAGTTTCCATACAAACTTTCTTCTCCCTTCCTTTCAAAAGCATAAAGCTTTTGAAAAATAAAAAAACCTCTTCATATGAAATGTCGGGCTTCGGTCGTCCCGTCTCATCCTCCAATGCTTCTAGCTCAGGGGGCGAGGACTCCAACCGCCCTGCGACATCTCGGCGAAATCCCCCCATGTCGTCAGCCAATTCCACCACGCCACGGGCATCCCCAAGGACAAGTCAACTTCTCGGACGATTTTTAAAACATTCCAGCTCAAATGCGAGCTCCAACTCAAACACGACCCCTAAAAACACTGCATACCTACAAAAAGTAATCGACGAGGCCAAATTTCGAGCTGCAAAGTCGACAAGCTCGTCGAAAAAGAGGGAAGACGTCCAAGGGAATATATTGTATCGGACAAAAAGTCCACTTTTTGCAATTCGGTCAGATGAGGATCTGGACGCGAGTTTGGAAGCAGCGATGTCGATGGGGAAGGGAGAAAGTGGCAATGGAATGGAACTAACGTCGTACGACGCACTTCCAGCCAAATGGAAAGAGTTTGTGGACAGCGACGTCCTTTGTGATGTCAACTTGAGGGCTAGAGACGGAAAGGTGGCGAGATTTTTTAAGTTTACGACAGACAGACGATAACTTTCCGACATATTAACATTTTTATTTTCTATCTTCGGATATTAAACGGCCAAAGCTCAACAAATTACAATTGAGTGACGACAAGGGGTATTGTTGGAAAGGTCTTTGAAAAATGTGTTCAACGAAAACCAATAGTGTCCCAAGCATATAAGCCCTTTTCTCAATAAAATTTAACAGGAACACAAATCTGACATGCAAAATAACCTAATCTAAAATAGCCGTGACCATAAAGCTGTTCCACTAAATTTACATTCGTGACTTTTCCAAAGCAGCGGGATATTCAATTTTCATATTTTGAATTGGGGCCATCTAGTGGCTACGGACTCGACAGATCTTTTATCTAATTAATGGAGTCTGAAAATGTTTGAAAATTGCAGATTTTCCGTGCGCATCGCGTCATTCTTTCTGCGGCTGCTCCCAACTTTTACGCCCAATGCTGTCGACAAGAGAACAACAACAACGCTGCTTTGGCGTCTCAGATGCTCAGCGTCAATTTAGACTCTTCCTCTTTGGCCGCTATTTTGGATTTTGTTTACTGTGGGGATTTTCCAAAATCTGTGGAAAAAGTGGCAAATCTGCTTCCAATTGCGCAGTGCTACAAATTACTCCCGCTCCTCCAACAAGCCTGCGCCTTCCTCCTACAAAATATGAGGGCGGAAAATGCTCTACAAATTAATGCAATTGGTATATAAATATCTAAAGAAATGCAACAATATTTATCATTTGGCTATTGTAAAAATTCACAGGTCATTCATATTTCTGCCCGAAACTAAAATCTCAAGCCAAATCCTTCATTCTCAACAATTTCCGGAATATTCTCCGTTCCCCCGATTTTCTGTCCTTGGAGTCCTCTCAACTGAAGGCCATATTAAGGGATGACCATCTCAACGCGCGGAACGAGGCCATGGTGTTTGAGGCCATAAGAGTCTGGGTGGAACATGCCCCCGCAAAACGACGTCGTTCCATTCCCGATTTACTGACCACCGTTCGATTTGGGCTAATGAGCTACGGCTATTTCACCAACGTGGTGTATCAGTGGCACTTTGTAAATGAGGACGAGGCCGTGCGACGGGCGTTGGAGGCGCCCAGTCTGTTGTTGACCTCAATTGACTCCTTGAATAATACGGACGTTGACCTCAATGACCCTCTCGCTCGACCTAGGGTGCCGTACGAGATCATTTTCGCAGTGGGGGGTTGGAGTGCTGGAGCCCCCACAGCTTTTATTGAGACTTATGACATCAGGTAAGTAAACAAATTATGCAATTTCAAATTGCCCCAAAATGTTAATAAACGTTGTTTTCTTTTTGCAGAGCTGACCGTTGGTTTCTTCTAAACACGGATTCAACTCCACGAGCTTATCATGGCCTCGTTGCTCTTGGTCAGTACGTTTACATGATCGGGGGCTTCGATGGGACGGACCACTTCTCAACAGTCAAACGCTACGACCCCCAAAACCACATTTGGGAGGAAAAGTCCTGTATGTTGTTCCAACGATGTTATGTCAGTTGTTGTGAGTTGGGTGAGAAAATGCTCCTTAATTTCTAACATTTGTTTGTAAATTCTCATGTAAAAGCTTATTATTGCCACAGAGGGGATCATTTACGCCTGTGGGGGCTACAACGGTCGTCTTAGAATGTCCTCTGCCGAGAAGTATACTCCGGATCTGAATCAGTGGGAACTTATCACTCCTATGAATCGTCAACGAAGTGACGCCTCCGCTGCATCCCTCAGAGGAAAGATCTTTATTGCCGGAGGATTTACGGGAGCAGAGGTCCTCAACTCGGTGGAGAGTTATGACCCCAAGGTAATGCAAATGAGTGTAGCGTCACAAAATATACAAAGTGAGGGAAAAGTACATAAGCTTAAAGTTGATTTGGTATTGTAGGAAAACCAGTGGACATTTATCCAGCCGATGAACTCGGCTCGAAGTGGCGTGTCCCTTGTGGCCTACCGTGACTCCCTTTACGCTGTTGGTGGTTTGTACAAAAAGAAAATTAAAGTTTATTTACGACTAGTGCAAATTATGTATCATCTTTTGTTTCAAGGTTTCAACGGCTTCAGTCGACTGAACACGGCGGAGCGGCTGAATCCTGACGAAGGCCCTTGGGCCCTAATTCCTGAAATGTCCAGTGCCCGAAGTAATTTTGCGGCCGTGGCTGCTGACGAGCTCTTAATTTGTATCGGGGGATTTAATGGTAACTCATACATACTTATTGGAAGAGAGAAAATGCCCTTCCCAGAGTTTGTATATTTTCTGTCTCTAACCTTCTGCTATTCTTTAGTTGTCTTTTGGGTTTTTGACGATAACAAAAGCTAATAAAATTATTCCTATTATTATTATGAGTTTATAGTAGTACAAACTTTGTGTTTCAAATTGAAATATACAAAAGTTCCACGATGAATTTTTTTTAAAGCAACAAGCTCTGGCTCGGGCTTTATGACCTTGTCCCAAAGTTTAAGAAAGTTGTATTTGTTTTAGGGGCGACAACGATTCCGTACGTGGAGTGTTATGATAGCAAAGTGAACGAGTGGTTTGACGCCAGTCACATGAACCTCAACCGAAGTGCCCTGAGTGCGTGCGTGGTCAACAATTTGCCCAACGCGAGGGAATACTCTTACGTCCACAGGATCGGGGAACTTTTAGGCATCTCCGTCTCAGAAAGCGAGTCCGATGTCTAATTTGCACTCCTAACATCAATCTCAATTTAAGCCAAGACAAATTTCAAATTATAGCTATCCTGACTAAATTCTGACTTGAAGTAAATAAATACTTTTACATGCAATGACAAAAATGTTTTTGGACTGTGGCTTTGATAAAAGGCAAACTAATAACAACCATGAAATAACATTTTCCACGCATGCATCTTTATTTTATGCATTTCAAATTCAATCAAAACAAATTCCTTTTTAATTTCACAATTTAGATGATTTTATCAACAATTTTAGAAGCATTATATGCATTGAGATTTGTAGAATTGGGCAATTTTCTAAGTAGATTTTTTGGGTTCTGGCATTGACATTCGCATCTCCATTCTCAACATGCTGGGGACCTTTCCCCCCAATGATGGCTCCCCTCGAACTTCCTTCTTCATAATTTCGGGATGTTCTTTGAGGTAGGCGTCGTAGCTTGTGTCTTCTCCTTCAGGAGTGTCCCCATAAGAACCGTCCTTGGCGGACATGGAGAAGGTCTTGAGGATGGCATCACTAGCGTCGCTTCCCTTGGCCACAAGAGCCTCCGCTGCGGCTTCTTCCTTCTCCCATTCAGCGTCCGGATGTGCCTTGTGTTCCTTATCCAGAAACTGCTGCAAAGTGAAGAGCTCTTTGAGGACCCCAATATCCTTTCCTTCCTTTTGGTACTGATGGATGATCGCGGTCGCAAATTCGTCGACAATACGCCAAGAAAGATCTAATGAGATTTAATTTTTAAAAGTTGTGTGATTAAAAATGAATCACTTGGACATACCAACGTCCTTTTCGCTCAAGTACTGGTAACAAGGGGCATAGCGGATGACGAACAATTGATGAAAGTAAGAGGGAACCATGTGCAACCGACGTGAAGCATTGATGGCCTCCAACAGTTTGTTACTAATGTCGTTTGTGCCACGAAGACGGAAGCAGCAGAGACCGACGCGTGTGGGTCCAACAACTTCGAACCGTTCGTCTCGTTCCACATAACGTTCAAAGATCTTGGACATCAAAATGTGGTTTCGATGATAGGCTTGCATCCCAGTCACTCCGTAATTTCGGAGGACAAAGTAGATCTTGATGGCTCTGAGACGCCGTGTTGCAGGGGTTTCAAAGTATTTGAGATTAATAATGGGCCACTCAGGGTTTTTGCTCAGTTTGGTATCGTCGTAGCCGGTCATAGGTCCAGCAAGTTTTTCACGATAACGTAGCCACAGCCAGGAAAGGTCAAAGTTGCACAACATCCACTGAAAACGAAAGGATAAACTAATTAATATATTAAATCTCACACTGCCCCAAAACTTTTGCCAAGCCCCCTTCTGTTGTGGGTGGGGTTACAGAAGAGGAAACAAGGGGAAATCACTCATACCTTGTTCATGTTGGTGTTCAATGACCACGCGTATTCCATGCCCTTTGACAAATATCGCATTTCAGGGCATGTAAAGCTACTTCCGGCGTAGGCTGCATCAACATGTAACCACATTTCGTAGTTTTGTGTAACAGGGCCAACTTCCATCAGATCATCAAAGGCACAGGTGCCCGTTGAGCCAAGAACTGCCACATATAGATAAGGGACAAGTCCTTCCTTGAGATCATCTTCAATCGCCTGAATCAGCGTCCGAGCTCTGACATTTCCAAGAAAGTCTGCAGGCAACGCCCGCACTCGCATCGATCCAATCAACCCCGCTCGCTCCACCGAAGAATGGCACTGACTTGAACGATAAGCAACCATTTTGTTGAGAAGAACGGCCCTCGGTACATTGGGATTCTTTTGACGAAGTTTCTTCACGCAATTTTCCCGAGCAGAGATCATTGCCAACAGAATGGCATCGGATGCAGATGTCTGAAAATAATAAATCTGTGAAAGATTTTAAATTTTTAAGAAATATTTTTTGGATATATACCTGAATGCATCCACCCCCTTCGGACTCTGGGTTGGAAAATACTGTCCAAAAAAATTTGGGAATCCCCATCATTTTTGCAACCCAATCAGCCATTATCATTTCCAGTTCTGTGACGACAGGACAAGAGTCCCAAGTTGTTCCATTGGCTCCAGTGGCGTTGGCAAAAATAGCCCCAATGATTGAAGGCCAAGAGTTCCCTGCAGGGAAGTAGGACGCGAACTGGGGATGCTGCCAATGAGCTGAAATTATTTAAATAAAATACAAGAAAATATAAAGCTTGAATGTCTTCATTTGACGAAACTGACCAGTCCCTTCAATCACAACTTTCTCAATGTCGTTGAAGATGGCATCAAATGACTCTCCTTTTTTGGGGGCCTCAGCGGGCATGACTTTGAGCAAATATCCTGGAGTGACGTGGGGGAGTGGCTCTTTGCTGTTGATGTCCTCCATGTATTTGATGGCCATGTCAATCATTTTATAGCCAGCCTCTTTGAATTGTGCAGAGTTCATTTTGAAACGTTTTTTTGTAAAACTGTGATACTTTTTGAAAATTATTGAGCAATAATAATAATTATGTTCGCCAGCCAAGTTTTACAAAAATGCAAATAAATTCTCATGGCAATTCTTTCCGTTGAGGATTCGTAACCCAGTAATCTTTTGTTATAAATCCGTTGAGGATTCGTTTATTCCCCAAACTTTTATTAGTTATATAAGAGACTAATAATTAGACACGATAATACGGTTTTGTTTTATCAGTTATAGATAAATACATATGCTATTTGAAGTGCAAAAAGTCGAAATAATTGGTCATTTATAATCAAATGGCAGTCCCAACGTTTGACGTTTATAGCGTTTTATTTCATTATGTTTGGACTTTTCAGAGACCTTTTTCAATGTTCAAGGACATGCGAGACTTTCCGACCATAACTTTTG
>JAQIXN010000352.1:0-43214 GCA_034698145.1 Proisotoma minuta
TTTTAAGTTTGAACAAAATTCATACGCTCGTTAAAATTTTTTGGTGGAGGCAACGATTTCACTACCCTTGGTAATACGAAAAAATATAGTTTATAGTTGCTGAGAGCTTTTTTCATAAAACATAAGGATGTATATAACCCACATCTCTGTAAATCTCAGGAAAAAATTGTGAAAGCATAATAGACTTAAGTTTTAAGTTTGAACAAAATTCATACGCTCGTTAAAATTTTTTGGTGGAGGCAACGATTTCACTACCCTTGGTAATACTAAAGGGAAACGAATTTGATAATTTTGTGTGTTACTAAGGATCAAATACATTATTATATAAATTAAATATAAATTGATATAACTAAATTTAAATTAAAGTTGTTATTCAAATTTTAATTGCAAAGGACAATAAATAACCTTTTAACAAAGCGGAATGGCCCTATACAATAAAGACGAGATTGAGCGGAAGCGAATATGGGCTATGCACAGAAAAGAAGAGCGAGCTATCGAGGTGGCATGCCGGTCAACCCTCAACTGTGCAATAGCCAAAGTTTTGAGACAAGAAAAAGAAGAAAAGTTTAAAGAAAAAGAAGAAAACTGGAGAAAATTAGGTGAAAAGACCATGAAAAATCTTGAACAGTTTCAAAGTAAAGACGATAAATGGTTAAGGTGTTTCGGAATTATTTTATTATTTAGAAAATTTTAATTGATGCCAACAGTAAATGATTTTACTGATTAGATAATTTTGAAAATAATAAAAAAAAAAAAGAAACGAATAAGATCCTAAGTGATTTACTAGACTTAGAGGGAGATGACGATGATGTGTGGCTATGTGAAGCTTCTGGTATGTAATTATTGGTTAAGATAAGTAAAAAATAGATTCTCAAGTGGTATAAATGAATTACAGAAAACATTGAAAAAGAAGTTGGAGGATTGGTTCAGTCAGTAGTTGACTCGGGTATTAAAATAGCATATGATTATAAAAGTTGGTCACGCAATTTATAATTTCATATAAATCTAGTGGGTGGTGCTGATTCAGGCACAGACAATTTGAACGGGATAGAAAGAATTGGGATGGAGGCAGAAGGTTTGGAAATGTTTGAGGTTCCTGACCATGTTTCTGAATTAAAAGATTCCCGAAGAAGCCGTAGAACCAGGAGGGTAACCCAAAAATATAAATGTTAAATAGGTTAATTTTTAACGTAAGTATGATGTAAAATTAAAACATGTAATGTATTAACAATTAACAATGTTTAACAATTAAAAATGTATAAAACAGTATAAATTTCTATTTGCAAAGATAAAACGCTACTTGTAGCTTATTAAAGAGCTATGCATTACAATTAGTTTAGGAAATTTAAAAAAATGTATATGCTAACAAAAAATGGCCCGCTTTAGCGGGCCCCTCGCAGCTAGTAAGGATATAAAATTAATTAACTAATTAAAATGAAATTTCCTTCCGAGCTTCCAACAATTAGAATTAATTAAGAATTAATACTCGCGCTCATCATAGCGCCTTTGTTGCCTTTGATCGAAATTAAAGGGACCGATTACAAGTTGTTGCTGCTCTACGCGCAATTTCTTGTCGCATCATTGCTTCTCGTTCATCATCTGCCATAATTTCCCGCTTTTACTCTTGGTCAGCGACATGACCCATCAGGTCATTTCCATTCTTCTTCCATCCTTTTTTATTAAGGGGCGAAACCCCTTTATAAGATGGATAAGAAGAGATTTATGCAAAAGCTTTGCAAGTCTATTTAATTACGTTCGTTATTCGGATATTGCACATTGTGCTGATCAAAGGATTAATTTCGATTAATACATAAGTATATCTATGAGATCTCAAATGGGCACAGAATAGCTTGAAAGTTGTACAAGTTATAAACTCATACATTCTCTTCATTTTCATTTTTCTCCATTCCAAGAGATTACAGAGAGAAAGCATTCTTTGAATAAAGAATGAAGGAATTTTGGTTTAAAATCATATTGTATATATTTTTAAAGATAACGAGTAAATTTTATTTTCATGAAAGTGTATGACGTATTGTCCTAAACTCTGTGACATTTATATATTACAGTCTAATATAGCTAACAATTTTTGTGTTGGGTGGGCCCGTTTATCTTATCGGTCCAAAACGATCTCTAAGGTACGTGTGTCATGGGCTTGGCCTTTTCCCCAAAGTTCTCTCAAATTGTGTAAGAGAAAACGAAAGTTTGTGACCAACTTTCCCTCAAATTTTGTCCAGGTTATACACATTATAATGCTCCCATAATAATGAAATTGAAGTTATAGTACTTTACTAACTGCTACTGAACCGTAAAGCATCTGCTGTCTTAAACCAACTCATTTTAGAAGACTCCGACTTTGAGACTAACCGCAACTAGCGGACCAAAACAACTTTGTTTAGTTTGTTGACGATCTTGAGAACACTGGCTGGAAAATATAATATCGTTTCTTCCTAGTGTAACTTTATCGGGATGCGGTAGCAGTGGCTTTTAGCTTTCTAAACGGCAAACTTTCTTCTGACTTGCAATTTTCTTTTTTTCTTGCAACTGACTGACTGACTTTCACATCTTTGCGTGATAGAGAGAGAAAGGATTATTACAGAGGTTTTTATATGTCTTGGCCAAAATCCTTCGTAATCTGTGGTCCGCTACTACCCTATCTCAAGCAATGATATATTGAGATCCAGCCAAAACAAACGATATAGACAACCATCAAACTAAACAAAAGGACAGTGGCAAAGTATCATAAGGACATAGAAAGTTTGCCATTGGGTTATAATATCGGATAATGTGGTCCCAACCTCAATTTCTGACTTTTTCTTTCTTCTTATGACCTAATTAGATGAAACGTTGCCACAAATTGGAAACCATTCCAGTTGTTCATATTTCCATTAGTGCTATTCCTAGCAAAAAGTATATTTGGTGATCTGAAATATTTTGAAGCTCCCGTTACGGATGGATTAATTTAATGAATTTGTAACATTATATGAGGTAGGTAACGTCCAAAAGCAAGATAGTGAAGTAGTCATTAAAGAGGATAAAGATAAAAAGGCACAGAAAAGTATAATGCACTTATCTATGTAGTACTTGACTTTCTAGCTCACTTGTTAACTAAGCTAAAGAGAAACTTTTGGAGAGAAAGTAGACAAAAATCTGGAGTGGCTTTTTTTATCCTTCGCCCACCTTCATAATACTAACTAAATATTGGACACGAAAAAATCTAGACAAAATGAGACTGGAAATAAAACGTAACAAAACTCTGAGTATTGCGACTAAATGTGAACTGATTATGATTCTCGGATGAAAAAGAACTGTGTATAAACTAATTTTGAATATTTCTAGAAATATGAACATATGACTGTCAACTGTCTTAAGCTTAGTCAAGTGGCAATCTTCAATTTCACCAAGGATTTGCTTTACATTCAACATGGGATGAATATTGTATTCGTCTTTCCAAGATGAGATTCATTTTGTGATATTACCTTCCATCTCAATTCACATCCTCATAAAGCTACCATTTCTGTCTAGAAATCACAGGGATAGATGTTTTTCCTGAAGACAGAGAGAGAGAGAAATCAACCTCGTTGAGCTTTCTCAAATTTCTCATCTTGTGCTTGAGATGAGAAAGTTGCTCATGACCCAATTTAGGAAACAATTTCTGAGGATTGTTGTGACGAAAGCAATCTTATCAAGTTATACACTAAACGGAATTGTGTTGAATTGAGATTTAGGGTATGGAATGAGTTTTTCATCCTAATCAGGGATTAGTAAATAGTACAAAAACTGGGCTGTTTACAAGTTGTGTTAGTATTGTACTTGGCGATGTCATAAATTCACAACCTAGGGTATTAATTTAAGGGTTGGGCCGCTGGGTTCAACAGGAGAAATTTATATTGTTGACCACCGACCTTGATAATTTCATTACGTCCAATAAAATGTTTCATTCACAAGATGCATGTATATAAAGTATGAAACTACATATCTAGTTACTTGTGTTTTTACAAGTCATTCTGAGCTTTGAATTTAATTGTATTTAAGCGTAGATAAGCTTCAGTCAGTGGCATTAAATGGAGTGGAATTTATTATAGATAATGACATTATAAAAGAAAGCGAAATACAGAATGAATCAGAGTTGCAACAAAAGAGCACAAGAATGAAAGGAGAAGCAAGTTGCGGAGAAAGTAATTTTGTGTTTATGCAGTAAATTCGGATGCAATTAGGTACTTTATCCAAATAAATAGTGTTTGAGATTGTAATGCTTTATCCAAACAAAAACAAACCAATGCATTCTGATGCTTGTCTACAAGTCTGCTGATGGCTTTAATTGGGAAATAATCCCATTTGCAGCCATAATGTTACTCTTGAGATTGGAAAAGGACAATATTTTCTTTACATCTTCTAGACAGACTTTTGTCTGCAACGCAGTTAAGAACACTTTCAACGAGTGGTGAAAATATTTTTCTGGTAAACGGAACAACTTGGAACATATTGGTGTGGAAGTAGGTTAATGCGTACTTAATTAAAAAGAGAATTAATTACATGCAGATTAAATTACATGTGTAACAAACTGGTGTTTATTGAAGAACAAAGTCAAAGTCAAAAGGCATATAAACAAAAAACGTCTAGTCGTCTGATGGTAGTTGACAGTCTTCCACTTTATTCTCGAAAGGGGTGTACACTTTAAAAGAAAATTCGGTTTTGTAAAAGGACCCCTAAAATAAAATAAAAATGCAACGTTAATGCCAAAGAATATAGAACATTAAAAATTTAACAAGATAATAAAACTTACAGGATTTGTAAACATGCATCCAGTATTAGATTCTGTGAAAGGATCCCCTTTGTCCCCAATTATAACCAAATCAGGCAACGGATATAGCGACAAGACATGATCAAAGCTCCAATAAACAGGACAAATGTGAAGTGGAAGAGGACAAAGATGAGCTTGGCCAACCAGCGTTGAGACAAACTGAAAAATCACCATAATTAATAACCGTGTTTTTTAAAAAAAACGATAATAGTATATTTTGAATACCTCTTTAGAAATATCACCAGAGGAAGGAAAGTATATTGAGTTGCGGCATAATTTTGTTAATATGTCTTCACGAAATATGACGATATTTTTAGTACAGTACTTAATTCTGAATGGATTTGTTGCTAAAATCACATTTGGAATTTTCTCTCTCAAGTAATTGGTCATGCAGTCTGCAAATGGTGGCCTAAAAAGACATAAAACATGTATGAAACAAAATTAAATTATGAAAGTAAGTAAATTCGTCTATTTGTGACAATAAAAAGTTTTTACATAAAAAAATATTCAATGGTTTTACGATCATTGCAAGTGCATCAATAAAATGAAATGTGGATTCCAAACAAAAATTGACATTGACATTAGGCTAGCTTTTAAAGGTCATAAATGATTAATAAAAGACTAACCTTGGGAGTATGTTGACAAATCCAGGATCTGAAGGACCAGGAACAATTATAAACTTTGAATTGGCTACTAATGGTGGGTACTCTGAAATTATATCTGCCAAAGTCTTAAAACAGTCTTTAAGCACCACAGCAGCTTGGACGCCATGAGGTTCAGATAAAAAGTTCCCCATTAAAATGAAAACCACTGGTGGTGTTTCCGCATATCCTTCAAACAGCACTTTTAGTTTCTCCAAGACCTTAAACAAGCCAAGTGAATTTATAGCATTGTTGTTTTAAAGTTTTAAATGTATGAATGCTTACAGAAATCTTGTCGAGAAAAACATCAGCTAAAATTACAAACATTGCCCCTTCATTTTGTCGCTCAATTAACTCCAATCTTTCTCGGCTAACAGCAACTGGTGGCCCACCAAATAAATTGACGCTTCCGTGATAGCTCCTAATTGTAAATTGTAAATATTGAGTTAAAAAATGTTAAAAACTATATAGCATACTTTGTGACCGCTGCAGTTTCTGGTGGTGGTAGGCCCATTGCATTGACATGAAAAATTCCATCGTCATACATCCCTTCTGCTAGGACAAAGCAATTTTCTGCATATAAACCAGTATGAAACTTTGTCTCTGAAACATCCAGTTCCATATTCCCTGTGTTGTCCTCAATGAAATATTTCCCCTCTTTCATCTGACTTATCATTCCCAGCACAACCACTCCCTCCACTTTAACATTAGATCCAGCGAGGAATTCAACGGGTCGAAGCTGAAATTTCTTTTTAGCATCATCCCAATCTCCTCCCCTCATTACTGGACTAAACAAATCGTGGTGATATGTGCGTTGAAGCAAAACGGAATATCTAAGAAAAATATAAAAAGAATGTAAAAATATAAACTAAAATTTAATCTTAATTTTAGTGTTACCGATTTCTATAAATTAAAGCTTTGTGAGAGGCATTGCACAAAATTGCATTTGCTTCACCCACAGACAGGAATTTCTTTTTATCCGGATTGTAAACGTATTTCGGGATATCAAAGGCACTAATAAGTGTGAGAATGTCATCCTTCCCTTCCGCATCCCCTTTTCCACATTCCTGAAAATAAAACATTCAAAATTACGTAATATGCATGCTTAATATTGACGTTTTAACTTTGTTTATACCTTGACTGCATTTTCCGCGATGGTCTTATCCACGAGGGGAGTTTTTAGCTTAACTTTTAATATTCTGTCCACAATTCTCTCCGCCCAAATTTCGGGTTGTTCCCCTCGTCCAGCCAAAGGGGACAAAATACCGACCAAATAATTTGTAGCCTCGCTAAATTATCCAAGAAAGTATCAGAAAATATTGCTTTCTATTACAATGATTTAAATTACCTTCTTATCTGCAATCCATTTAATTTAAAGAGTGATGTTATCGTCTTTCTTATTTTGTCGGGATTTTCCATTGTGAAATTATGAATTTTGCAAAAAAAATCAGGAAACTTTTCACTTTTTCATTCGTCGAAAAACAAAACAAATAGAAAATTGTGGCCGCCACAATTTGACTCTCGCTCCTCTTTGTTGCTGCTGCTGTAAAATTTCATGAGCGTCATTATTTTCATATGCAGCATCGACGCTATAAATGTCTCCCTTGACCATTGACTAGGTCATAATTCCATCCTTGTGTAAATTAAGTTTATACATATGCAACAAGGTGTGTGGCGTGATGTCTTTTATTATCACCTTATTACTATAAATAAGTCAATTTGAATAAATTGCAAAGTTAATTTTATTTTAAAGTTACATAACATTTATTTAAGTGAGGAAGAAGACTAGTTCCAAAAGGATTTTTTTCCTTGCAGATTAATTTTCTGGACTATATGGTTTGCAGTGCAAACTTTGCAAACTTGTAGAATAACCTGTTACAGATTGTTTTACTTTGGATTGTATTTTATTATTTTAATTGGGTCTTGTAGAATAGTTTTTTGTCGTTTTCGTACATCGTCTAACATGCATGTCTTTTATTCCGTCCATATAAACGCGTCACACAATCAGTTATTATGGCGAAAATTAACGCCGCCTTTTATAACTTAATAGATACAATCAATCATGTAAGAGTTTACGCAAGGCTGGGTCTTAGCGAATCTTGTATGTATATGTATAATTGCACCCTTGGACAAGGTTTTTGGAGTGAACAGACAGAGCAATTTTCTCAACACTTTGCCTGTCTTTTCCAGATCACAAAAGGACGTTAATTATCATCACAAATTACTACGGTACACAAGCAAACGTTAATAAAATGGATGGTATCCAGGGATTAGGGTCCACTCATCTTTACTCCAGTTAGGAGGTTAGACATCAAACGTCAATATCTGGTCGTTGTCATCAGACCAGGTTATCTTCTAGGGTGCTTTAGGAATTTTGCATAAATCGTTCAAAATGCACACTGATCCTTTGTTAGAAGATCTCATGTCCCAATTGGGTAAGTTTGTGTTTTAATTATTGTCAACAATTAAGCTAATAAATATCGAACATTCAGGTTCATTTGGGAAATATCAACTTAGACAACATATTCTTCATTTGTTGACTGCGTTTTTGGCTGGTATGCACATGTTATCTTTAACATTTGTAGCCCCAACGCCGCCCCACAGGTCTACAATCTCTTTAAAATAAAAAGTTTTATTATCTTGATTAATGTTTCATGTTAATTTCTCAGATGCTACGTTCAACAATTAGATGCCAATCTGAGTCAAACAACAAGCCCAATTTTTGATAAAGAAATATTGTCTCATTATATTCCCAAAAAATTAAATGGAGATTTGGATTCTTGTAAACGATTTCCATCAACCTTGGACAACTTGACGGTTGAATCATGCGACGGAAAGTTCATTTATGATACATCATTTTATCGGCAATCCAGGGTTTATGAGGTAATTACATAATACAATGTGAATACTTCTAATAATTGGTTGAGGACTAGAAATTGGTTGCAACTGAAACTTTCTGGTTTTTAGTGGAATATGGTTTGTGAGAACAAATGGATGCGAGCGTTTATCCAATCAATTTATGTTTTTGGGGTATTCAACGGAGCCTTGATTTGTGGGTCTTTGGCAGATAGGTACAACGTTTACTACCAATTTTTAATATGACTGTGTTTTGAGCAATTTTGGTAAAATTATTTTACTAATTACGGTAGATTTGGCCGGAAAAATGTACTTTGCATTTGTGCAATTCTTCAGTTTACTTTTGCAATTATGGGACCGTACATTACCAATTACATTTTGTATTGCGTCAGTCTCTTCTTTTATGGTGTCTTTGGATCAGGTTCGTTTCATAAATACCAATGCTCAAGGATGAAAAATTATTTTAGGACATGCACAAAGTTATTAATATAAGCTTAAAATTTTATAACCTTTATCCTGTAGTTTATCATGTAACACTTTCAAAGTAACGTAATTAGACCACTTTACAATGAATTTTTATAATCTGAGCTTACGCATAATTTAGGGTGTAATTTTGTCTGCATTTTATTTTTACATTTTATTTTAGGAGGGGCGTACGTGACAGGTTTTGTTTTGTGTAAGTCTTTGAATTTCAAATGGATTATGACACTACTAAGCATTTTCCATTTATGTACATATGACCGCTAATTAGCAATGATTATTAACAGCTATGGAATTGATTGACAAGAAAAGGCGTACATATTGTGGGACTGCTTTCTCTGCCTCCTTCGCCACCGGCGTTTGCTTCGTTGCTTTGTGGAGTTATCTCATTCGCGATGTTACAATTTTACAGTCCGTTTTCGCACTCCATGCATTATTGCTCTTTGGGCATTATTGGTAGGTCAATTAATTAACAGCTACCTGTTACTTGAGCTGATTTGTGTAATTGAGAGCATGTTAAAACACAACTTCCTTAAACCCATATAATATAGGCTAATTGACGAATCCATTCGCTGGCTTTGGAGTCAAGGGCGTATTCAAGAAGCAGTTGCAATTGCAAGAAAGGCCATTCGCTGCAACGGACGAAACTTTAATAATACTCATGAAAGAAAATATTCTGCAGCGGCTTTGAAAGCAGTTAATGAAGTGTCAGAAGTTTATGGATTATCAGACTTATTCAAAACTCCAAATCTAAGATTCCGTGCTATAAACACTGCTTTCCAATGGTTTTCAATTGCATTATGCTTTTATGGTTTGGCATTCAACACTGGGGCCCTGCCGGGGGATCCATATTTTGTATTTTTCCTCTCTGGATTGGCTGATCTTCCAGGACATCTTTTGGTCATTTTAATTGTGGACAAAACTGGAAGACGGCCTTTGAACGCAGCGTTTTTATTTATTGGGGGTGTTGCCTGCATCGCGACAACTTTCCTTCCCAGAGGTTTTTCTAGCTTCATTATCATTTCATTTATCCTATATCATGTAAATTTTATGGAATGATTTTTTTTCAGGATGGGTGGTCACAACGATTGCAATGTTGGCAAAGATAGCAATGGCAGGATGTTTTGCTGTAATCTATAATTATACTGCGGAACTTTTCCCCACAGGTTTGACACATTTACAAGTAATCAATAACAAATTAATCTTTATGAATCGTTTTTTGTACAGTTGTAAGAAATTCTGCAGTTGGTCTTTGTTCAATGTCTGCCCGAATGGGAGGTATACGAATAGAATATAATAGAGTAGTTTATTTGGCCTATAGGCACCCATAAATATTTTTTTATACAATAACATATCTTTTGACTAGGTATGCTTACACCCCAGATAACTTTATTGGTAATTAACAATATTAAATAGATGCATTTTGCATAATCATAATATCCAATTTCATATGTAATTGTTTCAGGATTCTTTGGACAAATCTATACCAACTTTAGTATTTGGAGGTGTAGCCGTGTTTGCTGCTTTTATGGGTTTGCTACTTCCCGAAACGTTACACAAAGAAATGCCTCAAAGCCTTGAGGACGGAGAAAACTTTGGGAAAGGCGACACCGCTTTCTCCTCTTGTTGTGGTGGGTCCTCTAGTCAAGACTATCACAGAGATCCCGAAGCTGTTCGGCGATTAAAATAAACCAATTTTATTTTATTGTACAATGAATTATTTGTGTATGTAAAATGGAACATTTATTTGCCTTTCTTTCTTTTCTTCTATTACAAAACAAAGTTTTTAAAATAAAAATTTGATTATACATACCCTCACCAATTATTGTAAATTGCTTCCGCAAAAATAATGGAAGCATTTTTCTCATGGATGATTCATGGAAAAAACATTCCCACATTTTAATATTTCAGAGAAGCGCTTTCAAATCTTTGCATGACAAATCCTCCATCCATATTATCCATTGTATGCACTCACCGAGGCCTACTACCTGTAGATTGTTGACGTTGGGAGTAGCAAACATTGTTGAAGCATTGTTGCTCCCATATTGAATGAAGAAGAAGGTGTTGGTTGAAGCCACAACTCTGCATAAAAGTGTTTCATTTCAAAGGGATGTTTGTAATCATGCAATGTTATGCAGAGAAACAGAAAGGGTTTGCTTTACCTGTGCTTTTAGTCAAATTGAAATTGAGAAACAAAACACCTTGCCCACTCACCTCACAATAATGTAATGCTGCATAATAAAATAAACAACAAGTGAATAGCTTTAAAAGATATCTAGGCTTTGGAGCTATAGCTCAATCTATCAGTTCTTGTTGTTTGCTATATTATAGGCCGTAAAAATGTAATGCAACTTGTTGAATAGAAGAATGACAATGGAAAAGTGGAATGGAGTTGCTTTATTATCCTCAGTCAGTCTTCAGCAGTTACTTTTAGCAGTTTGACAAACTTCGATTTGGATGTTGCTTTGGCTGACTCTAGATTTATCATACTTGTTATATTTTTAGTATTTTAAACCCAATCGAGTACAATTATAAGCTCGATTCGGTTTATTAGGATACTAATTTTAGAAGAGTTTTATAAAGGATTTATAGAAATATATACATAGAAGTGTTCAGCATCCTTTGTCTTGGTCTTGAAGTGTCAAAATCTGTTTATGATCCAGGAAAGGACAATTGAATCTAATTAAACAAGTTATTCCTAAATCACATCATTTGTTCATTTCTTCAGCTACTATTCTTTGAAGCATTGTTTTTGTGTTGTGATAAAGTTTGTGCTTGTAACTTCCGTAATGATGAAGAACAATGGTATTCTCCACAAGAAGTGGTCTCTCCACAAGAACAAGAATGTCTCTAATAATGGTATGCAAATAAATGCTAATAAAGTGGAAACTTTTACAGCCTTAAAAAATTTCACTTGAAAATCTCATCTTCTAATTTCATTTGACATAAATTTCTTATATTTACTCAAGTTTTGTCCAAAATTTGGACTCCAAATTTAGGATTCTCATATTTCTCATTTCTCGCATGCGTTTACAATAAACGAGATTTCGGCAAAACATGATTCATGTGAATATTTTAGCACATTAATGGAATATAAACATACGACTTTCAAAGTTGCAAAACAATGCACAATTGAGTCTCAGCTGAAGGGCACACATTTATGTTATAAATACACATTTATAAGGAATTTAATCCTCGATACCGAATAGTGAATCAACATAATAAGGAATTTAATTTTTGGTCCTATACAATTTTTGCTACTGACCAATATTTACTGGAGTGTGACGATTGAGACTTTTAAAATAAATTATGACTCAAGACCTCAAACCATATTATTTTTATATGACAAAGATTGCCACAGTTTGAGTTTAGTTACGCCATGAATAAATCGATGGTGAACTTTTGCCCTGATTCACTAACTCTTTTTAGCTGAATTTATCTTTTGAAATAGTTCAATTTGTTCACTTTTGTGGATTGCAAAATCTTCCAAATTCTGAACAACCCACGTTTTACCAACAATATAATGATTCAATAATTGCAGTAATTCCGCTTGGTCATGACTTGAGTTTATTGGAATGTCCTTTAATAGCAATTGTAAACAAATTCCAAATAAAGGAATGCTTAAGTAACGGAAAATTCAAGGTTTAGTATTTATCACCTTTGGTCCTAAAATAGAATGACAAGATGCATTGCATGCTAAACTATAACTGTGCAAAAATGTTAAAAATCAAATACATTTTGAAGGCATTGCCTCATGCAAATTACATTTGCAATAAAGTTTATTACGTGCTAAGTAATTCAAATGTTTTTTTTTTGTTTTTTTTTTTTAAATATTTGCGTAAGGTAAGTCGGTAGTAGCAGTTAAATTCGTATTGTGATTGCAGAATAACAGTCAATTTTATTATTTCATGACTAACAACATAAAACATATAACGGCTTAATGTGTTCATCCTAATGATTTTTTAACACCCAAACTGCGAATGTTTTCAGGTGAATCCAACATGCACAATTTAAAGATTTTCATAGAAAATACAATAATCGAGTGCAAAGACCAAGAAAGGTTATTTTGTGGTTGTATAAACGGTTCTTTCTTGGTTAAATAAAAATGCATTCATTATTGGTTCAATGAGTTAAAAATTCTACTTGCAAGTTCCGATTAAGTTAGCTATATTATAATATCAATTTTTTATATCACGTTTTGAATTGACCTAAAATACTAAAGGTTAATTGAATCATTTTATTGTATTTTAGGAAAGAATTGGATCCACTCTCCAGAATCGTTAACCAGTAGTCAAGTGGCATATTTGGTTAAGGTAAGACTCAATTTCTTTTATTTCCTTATTTTTTGATGATTTATTGGTTGTATAATAATAATTACTTACTGCAAAATTCAATCAACCAAATAAAACTGGTTACTTTTCTTTGTGTTAATATATCATCTTGGAGTAACTAGTGAACTTTGATTTGGTCAAGAAATTGTTGTCATTTGCTACTTCTTCCTAAACTCATATTTCAAGGCCTTAAGTTATTGTGTATTGAAAAACAAGTAATCTCGAGTTGCTTTAATATATTTACCTTAACCCTACTCACCTTTGTCCAGAATATAAAAGAGCTAATTACAGTTAAAGACAGCTTGTGCTCTCAGGTAAACAAAGTTTAGTCCCTGAGACTTCTTAAAAGCTTAAACCGAAATCCATTAACATACCTTTGTAATTAACAGATTATATGTAATACTTTTATTGTTGTGGACTGCATTTATGAAAAATATTTACCAATACAATTGATCGATTCAATCAATCATTTTAATTTATTCTTTGGCTATTTACAAACGTTTTAATTAACATTCAACTGCAGAATCTGAAGCATTCATTGTAAAAGATAATACTACCAATTTTATTTATGGTCTCTTGTGTGGCAATCTTTCTTTTTGAACGACCTTGTCAATCTTTGAAAAATGATTAAAATTCAAATGAAAAAAATGAAGCTATATTTTCTCTGTTAACATTATTTGCTATTTTTAGGTTGTATAGATATGATTCCGAATTAAAATAAGGTTAATTATCATCAAACGACAATAAAATCTTCCAAACCTGTTACTGGATAAAATTATAAAGTTGTCTGTAAAAGTATAGGTATTTCCTTATAAAATAGATATTCTTCATCAATTTGATCAAGGAGTATAATTTAAATAAAAGTCCAATGTTCATTGCATGCATGCTTTTAAATTCACATTTTATCCTCGTGGTAAAATTGTTAAAATAAGCATTTGGAAGAACTAATTAATCATACTAATATTTGCATTTATATATTAGTAGTATGAAAAAACTTTTGGAAAATATTTTGCACTCTTGAAGACATTGTTTCTGCGTAGACAAACTCAATCAAGTTTTTTGTTGCTAAATCGTAGATTAAAAGAATACGACGAATTACATATTAAAACGTGCAATAAGCATGTACATAATATACGCATTAATTTAGCTTCGTATTTTTTTTTACTTGGTAGACCCACAACTGGTGGCAACTCACTAACTAATTTAATGAAACAAATTTACTTTCATTATTCCAATGATTATGGTTTATGCAAAAACATTCATTGTTGTATGTATAATCATCCAGCAAAACAAAACCTCAAATTGGCAATTTACAGTTTATGGCATTAGCTACTTCCTTTACTTCTCATTTGCCAATTTGTGTTGTTGTCAAACATTTTTTTATTGATGTATCTTGCATTGCTGATTTCATCAATTATTTAAAACAAGTCAGCAAAGTAAGAAATTACAATGGAAGTCAAACCAAAGACCACATTTATCAAAATTACAAATTACCTGCATGCAATCTACAACCATAAAATTCAGTCACGAGAGATGAATATGAAATAATATTTTCAAAAAGGTTGACTTTGCATTCTGCATATTTTAAAATTATCTAACAGGCCAAGAAATTATCCATTCCTTCCGGCTGCTATTGTTGTTCCTTGTTATGTCAGCACAAATTATAAATACGTTAATTCACTCACGATGAACTATATATACAATGCAACCTCCAAGCACGTTGTAACTAATTTGCTTAATTTTAGCAACAAATTTTATTCTGTAGTTTTGCGGTTTGGCCTTTCGAAAAAAATGATTAATTGTATTTTGTAAAATAATAATATAGCTAAAGAAATGTATCATTTAACTCTCACTAAATAATAAACCACACCACATGCAGTCATTGGGAACTTTAAGTACTTATTATCTCTTTGAAAAAATTCAGGCATCATTATACAGATAAATGTGTGGTGTAATCATTTATATTTGTCCCAAAACATTCTACTGACTGAAAGGGTTTCACGCATCAGTTAGAAAGTGCGTGAAATGTGTTCATCATTATAAATTACCATCATTTGCAATGTTTTTAATTGGTTTCAACTTTTAAATAGAAATGTGACAAGATAAATAAATAGATTATCTTTTTAAGCAACAGTTTATCAAGTTACTAATTAATAGATGACGTGGTGGCTTGCATAAATAAATAAATAGGTAGTAAAATTAATGCTTTTTATGTAGCTTTCATAAAACTTTGTCTGTAAAAATCCTAAAGCGAAAAGCACAAAATTACACAGAGAAGGAGGAAGCCTTAAATTTATTGCTGGTTTATTATGCCGTAATTTCAACCAGGAGAAATAGTCACACAAAATTTTTCACATGACTGCGTATGGATTTAAATTTGCATCACAAATCTATAAACACTGTTCACGCCATCCGCTTAAATTTTTCATGGGATTATATGTATTACAATATTCACGTATGTGTAATTGTCGTTTGAATCAAATGCTGTACATAATACTTTAAAGTATATTACTTATTGTCACTTTCTCTCAGTCAAATTGACGCCGATTAATTTGGGAATTGGCCTATGATTGTGGATGAAATCAAAAATGTAGTGCAACAATAACTGCATTGAAATGTCAATTTCATTCTTTTGTATGGCACGCAATTGGGCGATAAGGAAAAAAATAGTGCAAACAAGCTTCAAGCTAACAAAACTATTTCTCACTATGATACACATACTACCAAATGACTGCCAATAACTTTAGAGACAACAATTGCGAAAATTTTATTGTATCCCATTGTCTATTATGTCATGAAAGCGTCTTTTACATTATCTCTCACATAAATGTGAATTGACGCCTTCCCTAAATTTCTAATTAAATGATTTACAAGGCAATTATTTAGCAATGGTGGTGATACTAACAAGAGATGGTCATTGATGTTGACGCTACTATACTTAAACGATATCTTTGTCTTTGATGCACATCGTCCAACATTGTCATGTCATGTCATCCCATAATAATATTCTATCGATTTCTCTTCTCTCTCAGTTTCCTTTTGAAATCGTGAAATGAATTCATTTAATGGATGAATGACTTTTGATGATTTGCTTTTTATAGCAAATCTTTACAATCGGTTATTTATTTGCAGGGTAGAAAAAAATGACAAAACAGTGGGATACGATTTATATAGCCGATTGCCGAAGCCGATTTACCCTTGGCAATGATAACTTTGATTTTTTCAAGCCAGAGGGTTTGATTGTTTAAATTTTATACGTAATACAAAATAAGATGGGTATTAGTAACTGGTTTAGTCATGAGTGGATCAAATTATTTCATGAGTCTGCAAAACATTTAGCTAGGTAAAGACGTAATTTCAATCTTACACAGGTGGACTTTGTTTGTTAGTTAAAAGGGCGAAGTGAATTGTATCTAAATTGTGCTGTTATTGCTTCGTGTCAGCCTGTGCCATCGTCGAAGCAAAAAAAAAATAAATGTAGGTACTTGAATTACATGATGTAGTATAAAATATTATATACATAGTAATGCAGCTATATAATGCATTTCTCGATAGTAATTTAAATTGTGAACGCAGTCAACAATTGACAATGCATACATAATGAATGCGTTAATTCAAAATGCACTTTGTTAAATTTGGAATCTTTTTCATTAAACTGAAAAATAACTGAATTATAAATATTTGAAGCTCTTCACAAACTATCGAAAAGGGTGTAAATTTAAGTTTACCGGATGTAACCTTATCACATGTTTAACTGTTCAGTGCAATTCTTGTAAACTGTCATGATGATGTCAGCCACCATCCTACTTTTAAAATCAAATCTTTGCCTAATTAAGGCAAAAGTAGGTGCGTAGGTGGACTGCAAGTCAGAGATCATATAATATATATGCATGTTTTAAATCCCCGTTAAAGAAAACAAGGCAATTTTAACTTGTCAAAAATCTAATCTTCATCACTGCCACGAGTCTAAGCACGGCATGTCAAAAGTTCATTTTTAAAAAAATTAAAGACTACATTTCTACTCATGGTTCAATTTTTATGCATTTCTCAAACAAGCCATAAATGACAAAAAGTATATACGGTTCATTGCACAAAACAGTGACACAGTGACCGAGCAAAGAAGACTTTTTAATTCGCTACATTGGTTAGTTAGTATTTGACTAGTGGAACGGAAACTGCAATTAGACTAAAATCAAGGTTAGTAGTTTGTCTCCCACTTGATTCTTTTATGACTCTGAAATAGGAAAATGTATGGCATCCGATCCGGACTCGTTTCATTTCACTGCATTTTGTATGCAGAAAGGGAGGAAATCCTTGTGCACAATAAAATTGCAATTTAAAAAAAATCTATTATTGATTACAACTTTCCTCTATTGCAAAAGTTCATCTTTTAATCAAGAGTGTAAATAGAGCGATGACTTAAATATACTTACTTAGATGTATATAGCTATTACTTTAAACTATTCAAAAATAAACTTCCTTCTCAGGATGTCCTGTCATTTAACTTGTTTTCTTTTTCTTCCCTTGCATATTATTGTTCTCATTTGTTTAGTTTCAGTTTCTGTTATTGTAAATTTAACATGAACATGGCATTATCTCTTTGATTTTGTTATACTACTGGACTGCATTTAGTATTTGCTAATGAGAAGTTAATGTTTCATTGTCAAGAATCTGCAGTATTTCTGGATTTTAATGCCTCACCCTGAAAATGATTGACGTCAATTTTTTACCCATTAAAATGACATAAACTTTAAATCACCAAACCTGTCCTTGATTAACGAGATGATTTTAATGTTTATTTTGCAAATCTGCGCAAAACATTGCCCATGAATTCTTGAAACAGTTGTCATTAATGGCCAAGTTCTGTAGAGCAGAACTAATAAGAAAAATTTATGCGGGGTATTATCAATTCGTGCTGGGGATTTAAAGCGTTTTTGTTTTGGTATCATAGATTTATACATACTCGGTTGATATTTTACAGAGAATAAATTACTTATTAAAGTGCCTCATTTTATTGGAGTGATTTAGCAACTGGTTCATGATCAATGTCATAAAAATAAAAGTTTTGTAATAATGTTGGAAAATTTGCAGCAGAATGATTACCGTGCAAGTAAAATAAAAAAAAGTAACTGAGCATTTGTTGCATGTCTACTGCAAAACTGACTTAACCTCCTTTCTTTTGCAACTACTTGCAAAGTGCATCCTATTACTCAACTTTGTGCAAATATGAAATTAGGTTGACTAGTATTAAGATGTACTTCCAACCAGCTTTCCGATGAATGATTAACATAAAATTTGTTTTTGCAGTTTTTGGGAGTTTGCGAAGCAGAGCAACCCAAGGGAATTGATGTTGTAAAAGACTGCATCCGCAAATTGAAGCTTGACCAAGAAATCCGTCGTGCAGAAGGCGGAGGCAAAATTCCAAAGGTAATTTAAATGACATATGTTTCCTGCATTATGCATTAAGAAGAACAATCTGTAAAATTTAAAACATTTGCTCTAAAGATAATTTTACATGCCTTAAATCCTGATTAAATCATCTCCATTTTCTTGCTGCCAAGTAGGCACTTCCATTGTTTAATCATTTTAGCAAAGTCAAGTTAATATGCAAATATATTTAACTTGTCATTACTCATTACTTTGTTTTGTTTTTTTTTTTCAAATGCTTTAGAGAAGCGTTGAATTTGGTACAAAGCAAAGTCAAATGCTTTTTATCTTTTAAATTCAATGAAGCAATTAATAGTCCTTGAAGCCTCATTTCAAACAATTTTTACCTACTCGCTTCTCCTCAGATTAGAGATTCGCCATACCAAAACGAGATATAAATCTCGATACTCAGAGCCGTCATATTTTTTGCTCTGTATGCATACAATAATTTATCGCGTAAGATGACGAGGACCATTTTTAAATCAGATAAAAATAGAGAACTATAATCTATCTAGCCACCGAAGAATTGATAGGAAAGCTACGGTTTTTTTGCTTCAATGGATAACTCTTGAAATTCATGCATGATAAATAGCAAAGTAAAGCGAACAAAAGATTCGATTGTGTGCTGGCAAAGGCAAAATCCACCATAAATAGCAATCAGTAATACTGAAATGGATAATTGATTGGAAATTTTAAATTCACAGGCAATTAGAAATTAGGGCATTCCAATTTCTGGTTTATAAATAATGATAATATGTACTACATGCTTTGAACAAATGTTGGGCATATTGAACTCAAAAACTAACCGTATTAGTACTTTCAAATGTGTAGAATCACAAAAAGCATTTTTTTTTGCGATTGTTCAATTGAGTGGTATTATTAGATCGTTAGCCATTGGACACGATGGATCTTTAAATAAAAATCTAACAATTAAACTACCAATTTATAAATAGGCTAATTTAGCGATACAAAAAATATGCTTTATTCTGAACTTTTTAATGCAGAAGACGTGTTCAAGTTGTTCCAGTTTCGCTTCTGACAAACGGAAGTTAATTTTAGATAATTTAATGAAGCAATGGAATCTTTTGTCCAAACATTTTAAAATGTGGGACAACGGAAATAGATGTAGATTATATGGTTTCTGCTGTTAAATGTTGAGCAGTGGATTAATGCATATGGTAAAGCAAATAATCGCAAAGTTGTTTCTCTGCAAAGATGGTTTCAAGGAAGACCTTTTTAAGTTTCCTGTCAGCTCATACATTAATATAAAGAACAGCCAAAAATAATTAATTACTAATCACTGGGACATATACTCGGCAATGACACTATTAAGTCAACCTCTCAAGATGTTTAGCCAAAGCTAGCCTGCTAATGTAAGGTTAAACAAAGGTGCAGTAAAATTAACCGTATATACGACTACTGAATGACTACTTCATACTAAAATTTTCCAAAAATTATAGCTAATGATGAAACCAAACACGTGTTGAAAAAAGAACGTGACTTTTCGTCTCAAATTAACTATGAAAAATTATGAGTAAACCTTTTGTTAGCATCTTTAGAATTTTTCATCTTTTATATTGTATGCAAAATAAATATAAAAATGGTGGATAGACACTTGAATTGCTAATGAGTGTTGATTAATGAGCACAATGTCCCAAAATTTTAACAGAGATTTCTTAATTAATTAGTTAAACAATTAATTGTTTAATTATTGTTTTTAGGCTGAGGTGACAATTTCGATAGACGGAGTTTGTATTCAAGAACCAAAAGGGAAGAAGATCCTTCACCAATTTCCACTTCATCAAATTTCCTATTGTGCAGATGACAAGGCAGAGAAAAAATTTTTCTCCTTCATTGCAAAGGATGGCGAGATACATCGTTGCTTTGTATTTTCTTCGGAAAAATTGGTGAGAATATAAAAACGAAATAAATTTAGCAATTTTCCACGCTGTATGACTTCTAGGGCGTTTTCTTGATAAAAAGTATGCCAAAAAGTTGGTCATCATATAAGATAAAACAAATGACAATGAAAACGCTGTGCCTTTTATTTAATCCGCATATTCTAGCCTACATTAATAGTTATTGCTACTTTAATCCAAGTCATAAGAAGTCATAAGAAGTCATAAGAAGCTGAAACATAATCGGATTTACAATATACATAAATCACGACTTTGAACAATGTTTATTATGAATTGTAGGCTGAAGAAATAACACTTACAATTGGCCAAGCCTTTGACCTCGCTTACAAAAGATTTTTGGACACGTCCGGCAGGGAAATGGAGCTAAAGAGGGAGATAATGGTTCTGCAAAAGAGAGTTGCAGAACTAGAAAATGAGAACACGGACTTTAGACAAAAGTTGAACATGGGTCCTGCGCCTACTACTAATAAAGATTCAATGATGATGATGACAAAGGCTGCGGACAATGAAGTGGATTTGCTTATCTGTCCTCCAGTTCCGCCAAGAGAATCTGCAAATGTTGCCAATCAAATCTTTGCGTGCGTACATTTGTATATTTATTTTTGGCTTGATTCAAAGTTTTAATAAATGCATACTAAAAAAGTTATAATTTGATCAACAGGGAATTTGCCAAAACTGCAAACGAAATCGAAAAGAGAGCCCATGAGACAAATAACGTAGATGGGTTGCTTTTCGACGATGACATTCAACTAGACAATAATAAACCCCGGGGTTCTCCCGACGGGATTGAAGCTCCTCCAAGAAGTAATTTCAATTCAATTCTTTAATATAAATGCACATTTACATATAGCAAGCAATTATCTTTATACAAAAATGTTTAATCTTAATTTCAGTTTCACCTCCACCAAAAGCTCGTCAAAACAAAAACGAGATTTCTGGGCTAATAAATGGCTCAACTCCTACTGCGGATGTATTCAGCACAGATCCATTTTTCACTGCAGATCCCTTTGGGATGCCTGACTTTTCTAAGGGAGGAAACAACAATCAATCTGCAACAAACAAAGCAAATGGATTCGGGGACATTAACGGTTTCAACGACGCCTTCAGTTTAAGTAACAATGTCAACTCTGATGGGATAATTGGAGCCAATAACAATAGTTCAGTGAATTACAACAACATTAGCAGCTTGTTCAATACAGGCAGTATTAATAATGACATGACAGCTCAAAATAACTTGACGAATAATTTAAAAGCTCAGCCCCAACAAATTGAGACAGCTTTGGAGTTTCTAGACAAAAGGATTCAAGAAATGAAAGTTGGATTTAGTCGAGGAATCTTAAACGATGATTTCCCCCTCGAGTCTTTGGATCCTTTAAAGTCTTCGTAAAAATATTTTTTGTAAAGAACATTTCTTTCTCTCTGCATATAAAGTATTCACTTGTTTTAGAAGCAAACATTTTGATTTCTTTGCCTTTGTAATCTTATTTTTTTGGACTATTATTTGAATGCTTACTCCCAATAAATTGGTTTCATAGGTTTTCCATAATAGTTAGTAATAAAGACGCAAATATTTTCCTCCTTCGCTATATATATAAATAATCAATCAGAGCCATCATTTGAAGTCAGGCTTGTAAACTGTTAGTTTTATGATTGTAATTTTTTTTGAATATTCAAAAAGCAATTTATAAACGTCATCGAATTATGAAATAAATCCGTTGAAAAACTATATTTGAATACAGCATGCAGATTAAAAATTTGTTTTTAAGCGTCCATAAGTAAGATTAAGATTTATCAACATCTCCAAAATATCTTTTAAAGTATTCGACAGCATCTTCCTGGACGGTATTGAGTATTTCTTTAGTGAAAATTTCTTTGGGATTTGAACGATAGTTATCATAAAGCAGTGCAGAATCCCAATGTGATTTAGACCGAAAGTGGATCAAATGGACAAATTTCCTCATATTTGCGTGACATGGCATTTTCCATGCTTGTTCCAAATCTAACAGTAACTGAAGATCACCCAAACCAATTCCAACAAAAATCAACGATACAGGAAGAATCGTCAGCTCTCGAAGTATCTAAAAAAAAGAATAGGAAGCATATTGATTACCCGTGCATATCAGTATTAACTGCACACAGAAATTACCGGAATGTATCTTAAAGAATCACAAAATTGCCCGTCCGTTAATATAATGATTGTATAGTATTCGAGAGCATGGCTGCGAGCAGTGATCAGTGTAACAAGGTCGTTAAATAAGGGAGACAACAAACTGCCTTCATTGAATTGTTGTGGACTGGAGGCCGATGAGGACGAAGATTGAGAACTACTCGCTTCTTTGGGACTTCGCTCTTGAGAAATGCCCAATTCCGACAATAAACTTACACAAAGTGCCTCCCTAATTAACCAGCATTATAATTAGCATTATTGGGTTTTAATATTTTTTGTATACTGACTGATAATTTTTGAGCGAATTGGCAACATGTTGTGACCCAGGTCGAAAAGCATTCATAAAATTGGTGGTTGGACATCCAAAGCCATAAAACACATTATGACCCCCAGAAATCGAGCTGATGGCTTCAGCAGAAAGCTCCAATGCTTCTTCGTATGGTGATTTCCCATGTTTTGAATGACCCGTGCCCCCATCGTGAAGTACACGCTTGTGCAATTCCTCATTCCAATTAGAACCTTTTTTCCAAAAGTTGAGAATAAACACAATTTTTAGTGACAATAAAAACTTACGTGAAAAATCTACAGCAAAAACAGGGACTACTTTCCATCCTTGATGAAGATAGTATTCAATCGGCTGAATTGGCAGTTTGTTACAAAGCTTTACAACTACCTTCATTTCCTTCTGTTAGAGATGCAAATATAAATATAATTTTATTATTATATGATTTCAATATTTGCATGTATATATTTATAATATTTACAGACCTTTCTGTAGGGATAAAATGAATCAACTCTGTCAACTTTTATGCTTTGATTTGGTTCATTCAATATGGATCTCATAGTTGTTAAAGCGAAACCCTTTCTTTCAAACGTTTCTTTTTTCAAAATATCAATTTTCAGCACTCTGTCCATATCTCCATTTGACAAGCTTGCTTCAGAGAAAAAAATCTTTTTCCCATCTTGTGTCGGATTAACTTCCAAAACTTCTTCAAGCTCACTCCTATAAATGAGAGTATACGGAAAAGAAAGCTCAAAAGCATTGTCTTGATTTAGTTTGGAAAATTCAAGGAAATAATCGGATGGAGGTTTGGGTTCATATTGAAGTCCAAATTGGAGATTGACTCCAAATGACTCTGGATGATGTATTTCTCCACGCAAGTAAAGAATTCCTGGTAAAAACTTTCGACAGTGTCTTGTAATGGGATGTAAATCCGGATATCCAAAATCTAGAGTAAGACACAAATCCACTCCTTTGGCTTCTGCCAACATGATGCGTTCCAAAGTTGTATGCATCGTGCTCCAAACCGTCATCCCATCTTCCAGGTTTCTGAAAGAGCCAGACGTGGACCCCCGTTTGTTTACTACATGTTGACGCATCTCAAATTTTAGGCCGATTGATGGAGCGTCCACAAGCTCAAAATCAAACAGAGGCTGCTTATAAATAAACCAAATAAATATACTTCTATATTATAGTAATAGTCAATTATTTAGTGGCATACCCCAGATGTAAATTGCATATTTGTTTTCCCATGAACAATCTCGGTTTGGTAGTATACAAACCATTGAAGAGCTCCTGGTGGCTTCCAGTAAACAGTAATTTGCTGGTTTTTGATAGTTGGGCTGGTTTTTAGCTCTCCACAACTTAGCGTATAGCTTGAGTTGACATTCCTAAATATAATTATTTTAAGATATTATATGATGCTTTAAAAAACGTTTTGAAAGAAAGCCTCTTACTTTAACACCATGAAAAGCTCAATCCGAGTGTTGTAACTGAGTGGACTCGATCGACTCATCTCTAAAAACTGTCCTTCCATTTCACGCTGCATGTAAACTATGTATGCAAACTATATTTTGGGTGAAAAACTAATTTTTTGTAAGGTAAAAAGAGTTATTTTGTCCGCAACAAGTAGCATATGTACCATCTGCATTCAGTCCGAGAGTGATTCAAAGAAAACAACAAGTGTCAGGATCTATTGATTTTCCCCACTGCGCATCTTGTCCTTTCACCAATAGCTATCCCCCAAAAATCTTACCTCTATCATAATCTGATCATTCATCCGGAAATCTCTCAATCCGAAAATACATTCCCAGCGCATTCATTCCTTCTCTCCCCGAGCCGCAGAGGGATTCACACTTTCTCTCCACCTGTGCATCATCAACTACCAAATTGCTGGATGCCATCAAACACTTCTCTAGAAAATGAACATATTTATGCAATTATTGATGAATGCTAACTATATTAGCTTAATTTAACTATTGGCATAAATTCCCTTCCGCTAACGGAGGTATTTTCTGTTTTTAATAAAAGAAAGCAAGGTGAAAGTGGGAAATTAAGATCACAATTATTTGTATCGTGCATTTGGGGCAATGAGAGCAACCAGCGCGACAGTCAGTTTCTTTTGACTGAAGTGACTTGCGGAATATAAGACAAGTTGTCTTTCCAAAACTTTAGCAAGCAATTAAATTTCTTTCGAGAATAATTTCCGGTAAGTCAGTTTGTTTTTTAATTGTACAGCAATTAAGAATAATTAGTTTTTAAATATTGCAGAAAATGGTGCGGGACGTGAGCAAGTATCTTCGTAGTAAGGAGGAGGCGGCGGGGCCTCCGCTCGCCAACGACTGGGCGCAATTAGACGACCTCTACTCCAAACGTCTTTGGCACCAACTGACCATCAAATTGGCCACCTTCATCAAAACCCCAGAACTTCAATTGTTGGAGCTATATGAAAATTTTATTCAGGATATTGAAATGAGGTACTCACTCATATCTGTTAAATGGTATCAATAATGATTAATTAATTAAATCATGCAGAATCAATGCTCTGGCCTTGATGGAAATGTTGGCGCTTATAGTGAAGGAAATAGGTGACGCGGATAAAGCTCTGGAATTCCTTACAAAGTCTGAACCAAAATTGAAGGGAAACGACGTGGCAATGGCTCTCTGTTGGATTTCCAAAGGGGAAGTCGTTTTGGAGAAGAAGAAAGATATTCGAATGACAAAAGTATGCACATACACTGGTTTATATTAAATCATTTTTGATTGTGATTTTTTTTTGTTTACAGGACATGATCGAAGGGGCAGAAAATATTTTGAACCAAATTGATGGAGTATCTGATGCCCATGGTCGTTTTTATCTTCTTCAAAGTAGATTGTTTAAAACCACAGAGGAAACTGGGCAATATTACAAGAGCGCGTTAAAATTTTTGGGATGTACAAAACTCGCTGATTTATCCTTGGCCGATCAACGTGAGCATGCCAAACAACTTTCAATTGCAGCTCTTGTTGCAGAAGGGATTTACAACTTTGGAGAATTGGTATGCATATTGGGATTTTGAAAATCCGATTTTCAAATAGCCAAGTTTTAAATGACTTGATCAATTATTGTAGCTGGCTCATCCAGTTTTAAACTCACTCGAAGGAACAAAGGACAAATGGCTTGTAGATCTTCTCAAAGCATTTAACGCCGGTGAAATTAGTACATTTGAAGCGATGAAGAAACAATGGCAAGCAGAAGCCACTTTGCAAAAACATGTTAAAGAGTTAGAAGTCAAGATTTTACTTTTAGGGCTGATGGAAGTAAGTTCAACATTATTATATTAACAACAATTTATGTTTTATTTTATTTATGATGCAATGTATTTTAGATGACTTTTAAACGCGCTGCCAACATGAGGCAACTGACCTTCCAAGAAATATCTAAAGCTTTGGGTCGTCCCGAAAATGAAGTTGAGGCTATCGTTATGAAAGCTATTGCAAAAGGTCTTGTTGATGGAACGATTGATGAAATTGATAAAAAAGTTCACATGACTTGGGTTCAACCTCGAGTTTTGGATAGAGGACAGGTAAATAATACATTTTGTTAATTTGCTCAAAATAAATAAATAAAATATGATGTAATGTGCTTTTATAGATTGGAACCATGATTGGCCGACTTGATGATTGGAAAAACGAAATTTCACACGTGGAAAAACTTATGGAAGAAAGTGCTGAAGAGATTCTACTTATGTAAAACCATATTTTTAAACTGTAAAAATGTTGTTTTTGTACTGCAATCTGCAATGTGTTATTAATAATATCTCATTCTCAAAATTTGTATGTTTAAAATTAGTGTTCAACAAGATTATGAAACTGAGAAACCAGAAATTCAATAAAATAAAGCTAACAGCGAATTCATACAATAGTTGAAGATTTGTTTCAATTGAACATAAACCAACTGCAATGCAAATGCATGAAAACTCAGAGAGAAGGATCGATATGTGTATCTTTTTCATGCTTCTTCAGTGCATGTGGTTCTTTAAGCAGCTGCTGGAAACCAGATCTTGTTTTATATAACAGTTGTTAATTTGTACAATTGTTTGATAATACCTGCTGGACATTAATTTTTTCATATTCCAAGGACAATACTATATAAAACTGCAAGTTATCAAGGTGAAAGTGTTCACTACAAATTCAAACCATCAGTTTACTAATAATATTTTTCACTTTGTTTAATATATACTTACATAGATAAGAGTATCAAGATAAAATGAAATTCAAGTTTGCAGTCGATCGAGGGGGCACTTTCACCGACATAATTGCAAAATGTCCTTCGGGGAAAACGAGAGTGATGAAGCTTCTTTCGGTGGATGAAGCCTATGCGGATGCTCCAAGAGAAGGAATACGACGCATCATTGCAGAGGTAGCCAAATGCATACGAACAAAATGCATGTAATTTTTTGTTTCAAATTGTCTATAGGAAACGGGAAAAGATGGAAATGGGCTTGTAGACGCTTCTGAAATTGAATGGATACGAATGGGAACAACCGTAAGAATAAAATTTATAGCTCAAGCGAGTGTATTACAGCTTTCTTGATAATATTATTGTCCCCCACAGGTTGCCACAAATGCATTGTTAGAAAGAAAAGGAGAAAGAATGGCACTAGTAATTACAAAAGGGTTCAGAGATTTGTTGCATATTGGCAATCAGGCTCGTCCAAAAATATTTGACTTGGTAAAATCAAAAATCGTCTTGATTGTGGATTAAGAAAAAAATGGAATATTATTCATAGAGCATTGCAATGCTGGAAAACCTGTATGAAGACGTCGTCGAAATTGAAGAGAGAGTTGTTGTGGATCGAGATGATTGTCAGCTTCCAATTGACTTGAAATCATCGTGGAGGAAAGATAAAACGCTAAACAATGAGACTGTTTTAATTGCAAAAGAAATTGATCTCAATAATGCACGAGATCAGTTAATAGCTCTAAAAGACAAGGGGATTAAATCCATTGCAATTTTGTTACTTCACTCTTACTCGTAAGCAGATTTTTGTTTACTTTATCTCGAGATCTATTTAATAAATAGTATTTGCTATGTAGGTATAAAAACCATGAACTGAAATTACAAGATCTTGCCCTAAGCCTTGGATTTTCTCATGTTTCTCTTTCATCCGAAGTTATGCCAATGTTGAGAGCTGTCCCCAGGTAATCTACATAGATTGTCCATTTCATAAACTCATATTGTTTATTTGAAAACAAACAGAGGATTCACTACAGCAGCCGATGCTTATTTGACCCCTCTGATCAAAGATTACCTTGACGTATGCAATATCTATTTGCTTTTATTTTTGCTGTCAATTTGTTTTTGCAGAAATGAAATTTTTAGGGCTTTTCGTCTGGATTCAAAAATTTGGAAGATTCAAAAGTACTCTTTATGAAAAGCGATGGTGGCCTAACTCCGATGGATGAGTAAATTAAATAGAACATTTGAAAAAAATTAGCTTTAAACAAAAATGTTTTTAAAAAAGGTTTTGTGGAAGCCGAGCAATTTTATCCGGACCTGCGGGTGGCGTTGTAGGATATTCAAAATGCTGCTACGACCAATTTAAAGTACCAGTGATCGGTTTTGATATGGGTGGCACTTCATCTGACGTTTCCAGATATGACGGAAATTTCGAGCACACGTATGAATCGATTACTGCTGGAATCACTATTCAAACCCCTCAGGTAAAATGTCCTCATTTATTTATTGCAAGTCTGCGATATATATATTGTACAACATTTCATGAATTTTTCGATTCTTAAGCAGCGGCATTAAAAAATATTAGTGATTCTGGGTCCAAATAAGGATTTGCCATGAGTCACGTCATAAACTGTTTTGAATCGATAAATTGATCAAATATTATACACGAGCTTATTCATAGACTAAAAAATCTCCTCTCAACAATCAATAGCTGATCCCTTTTTGCTTGCAAGTTGATTTTTGACATAAAGTTCAACTTGAGGAGGCAGAGCGAGTTGTTCCAATTCTTGTTCAAAGGCTTTGAGACTTCCGTAACCTCCCATATAACCATTCAATCTTGTGGCTACATATGAACGAATTAATGGTTGTCCAGGTTCAATGTCAAGTTGACCCATTAGTCGAGGACTTCGCTGCAATATGTATTTTTGATGATAACTAAAAATTTAAAACATAAATATCAAAATTTTCAGAATGTTTGATTATAAAGCATTACTTTTCAGCTTCGTAGAAATCTTTCCCCGATAATATTTTAGTTTGTATGGGTCTCGATGTTTTCTTTTGTTCAAGTTCCAAAGTTTCTTTTGCCAATTTCTTTTGCTCATCATTGTGATAAAAAATTGCAGACATGTACTGTAAAGGGAATGCATTTGACAACATATTTGCAAAAAAAATTTAAAATGTAAATACTTGGCGTGAGCATGATTGTGTAGGGGTATGATTTCTCCAAAATATGTCCAGCATGTTGGCATATGAAGTCACTTTGGGATCATATTCCACGTCAACTGATTCAGTATGATCAGCACTGCAGATAAATTATTTGAAGCTTTGTTCAATCATTAAATAAAATGATCTTACAGTCGATGATATGTCGGATTTTTACTTGAGCCTCCAGCGTAGCCCACTCGGGTCCTGATCACCCCATGGGCAACCCCAAAGATGCCCTCGGGGAACCAAAATCAGGACATTCCGAATGTTGCTCTTTCTCCAGTCCAATCTTCATAGAGTTCGTCTCCCATCTTCCTACCTTTCTTTTCCTGTCGCAGATCTTTCCGAATATTATTACTTTCAGAAAACACTTTTTCTGCTGCCTGAATCACCTTAATTATTTACAATTTAATCAGACACTGACAAATATTTTCTTCAAGTAAAATTCAACTCGAGGTTATAATAATAGTGCTAAGCAAAAAGCTAACAAAGTGAAGGATAGTCTATGCATATAAGCAACTTCCTTTTTGTTGGCTTTTGTACAAACAACCTTGGCACGATTTGAGATGTGGCTTTAGGCTTTATTATAATGCGCATCACCTTACTTTTTTATTGTAAAGTTGCTAATGATTTTACAATCTACAATTAGTCAGAATTTAATAGTAGGAAAACTTACATGTAATTTATCAGAGGTACAATTGAATTGTCCAAGTAATAAGCGAATATTCTTCAACATTTCATGCTCCTTTGAGTAACTAGAACTGCAAAATATGAGCACATGAGAAACACTCTGATTTCTTGTGTTGTTAGAAACGAATTCATCCAAAACTCATGCGCATATGAAAGAAAATGCAATGGCTCAATATTTTTTTGAATTGTAGTTGGATATCAGTACCGTTGCAGCTGGGGGTGGATCCAAACTTTTCTTTCGTTCTGGAATGTTCATCGTAGGCCCTGAATCCGCAGGGGCCCAACCAGGCCCAGTTTGTTATAACAAAGGAGGAAACGAGCTTACAATCACGGATGCAAATTTAGTGTTGGGCAGGCTTCTCCCCGATTTTTTCCCAAAAATATTTGGACCAAATAATGATCAGCCTTTACACACGGAAAAAACTTTGGAGCTTTTTAATAAGCTGACAAAAGAAATCAATGATTTTTTAAAATCACAAAATGATCCAAAGAAGATGAGCGTTGAAGAAGTTGCAATGGGCTTTATAAAAGTTGCAAATGAAGCCATGTGCAGACCCATAAGAGCGATAACCCAAGGAAAAGGATATGACACAACTACGCACATGCTTTCATGTTTTGGGGGAGCTGGAGGTCAGCACGCTTGTGCAATCGCACATTCGCTCGGAATTTCTTCCGTTTTTGTTTCAAAGTATGCTGGGATTTTGTCTGCAGTTGGAATATTTATGGCTGATACCGTTTATGAAATACAAGAACCAAGTGGGAAAATATTTAATCAAGGTAAAGTTGTTAATCTTGAAATAATGCCGTTTGAAAATTGTAATATTTGTCACATTTTTAGAAAATATTTTATACATTGATGCCAAGTTTGATGAATTGGAGAGAAATTGTAAAGAGCATTTAACCAGATCCATGAAATTTTATAAAGTGGAAATTGAGAGATTTTTGCATCTTCGCTACGAAGGAACGGATTGTGCTTTAATGTGTCTTCCTAAGGAGAGCAAAAGTTCAAAGACTGTTAGCAAATATGGAGATTTTGAAGCCAGTTTTGTTGAAAGGTATAATAATTATTATAGAGTTTAAACTCTTTTTAATTTAATGATCTAACAAAATGCTTGCTTCTTCTTTAGATATCGCAAAGAGTTTGGATTTTCAATAGATGGAAGGAATATAATTGTTGACGATATTCGTGTTCGGGCAGTCGGTATAAACGAAAAGGAATCTGGAGCAGTTTTGGAAAAAGCAGAGACAAAAACTCCAATTCCAAGAATGGTAGTTTATATTGGTTTTAATAAAGTTATTCTTTTCATAAAATATAACTTTTATTTATTTAGACAAGCAAAATGTTTTTTGATGGGATTGGGTTGGTAGAATCTCCAGTGTATCTGCTAAATAAACTGCTTGCAGGTCACGTCATAACGGGACCAGCAATAATTATGGACGCTTTGAGCACAATACTTATTGAACCCGATTGTATCGCTGAAATTACTTCAAAAGGAGATATTTTGGTCAAATTAGAATCATCGTTGGCTAAAAAGGTCAAAATTGGAACCCAGCTCGATACCATTCAATTGAGTATCTTTTCTCATCGTTTTATGAGCATTGCCGAACAGATGGGAAGAATTTTACAGAGAACATCAATCTCAACAAATATTAAAGAAAGGTAATGCATATATATGCTTTTCATAGTCTGGATTTGAATATGGAAAATGTTTTTCAGGCTTGATTTTTCTTGTGCGATTTTTGGACCCGATGGGTAATTGTTGATACTATAAACCTAATGCTGATTATAAAACATAACCTAATTATAAATCAATGATTTCAGGGGACTTGTCAGCAATGCTCCTCAGTGAGTTTATAAACATTTATTTACCTTTATTCAAAATTTAAAATTCTTTGCATATGAAACAGCATCCCAGTTCATTTGGGAGCCATGCAGGAAGCAGTTCAATACCAATTAAATAATTTGGAAGGGACTTTAAAACCTGGAGACGTTCTTCTAAGCAATCATCCAATAGCTGGTGGTAGCCACTTGCCAGATCTAACTGTGATAACACCAGTCTTTGAAAAAACGTATGAAAATAAGCTACACAAAACTATTGAAATTAGTAATTGCATAGTATAATTTAATTTCAGGGGTGGAAACGGAAAACCAATATTTTTTGTTGCCAGTCGAGGTCATCATGCTGATATAGGAGGTAGAATTATTTGCAAACATTTTTAATCTTAGAAAGGATAAATTATAAGTACTTTATTCAACTTTAGGGATCACTCCTGGCTCAATGCCTCCACATTCCAAATTTTTATGGGAGGAAGGAGCAGTTTTTAAAAGTTTCTTTTTGGTATCTGAAGGAAAATTAAGAGAAAAGGAATTGATTGAAGAATTCAATGCACCTGCAAAATACCCTGGAAGTTCAGGAACAAGAAATCTTCATGATAATTTAGCTGATTTGCATGCTCAAATAGCTGCTAACCAAAAGGTTGTCTTTATTTGTTCGTTAAACATATATGACCAGCTTATTCGTAAATATGTTTTGAAATAGGGGATTAATTTAATCCTTGAACTGATTGATGTGTACACATTAGATGTTGTTCAAGCATACATGAAACATATTCAAAGCAATGCAGAAGTTGCTGTTCGGCAAATGCTCAAAGATTTTGGAGAACGTTTAGGGACCCATGTTCTTCAAGCCAGTGATTTTTTGGATGATGGCACAGAAATCAAGTTGAAGGTTACAATAGACAAAGAGATTGGAAATGCTGTTTTTGATTTCACGTAAGATATTTATTATTTGTTTGTTCCAAGGATTAAGGCTATTTATATAAATACTTGCAGTGGAACTGGATATGAAGTTTGGGGAAACCTGAATGCTCCAAGGGCAATAACAGTATCTGCTATAATTTATTGCCTTCGATGTTTAGTTGCTCAAGATATTCCATTGAATCAAGTAATGAAATGTTCAATTGAAATGTTTTATTTAATGATTGTTTCAAATATAAATTGATTTGTCCAGGGATGCTTGGCTCCTATAAAGCTTATAAATCCTGAAGGATGCATCCTTCGTCCATCTGCGGAAGCAGCCGTCGTGGGTGGAAATGTGCAAACTTCTCAAAGAGTAGTGGATGTAATCTTGCGAGCATTTCAGCATTGTGCTGCATCCCAAGGCTGCATGAACAATGTGACATTTGGCCACGAAAGCGTCGGCTACTATGAAACAATAGCTGGTGGAGCAGGAGCAGTAAGAAAATCATATTTAAAATAAAAACATCCAAACTATGCTACATGCACGTTCTTATATACAATATAGGGTCCAACATGGCATGGTCGAAGTGGAGTGCATGTTCATATGACAAATACAAGGATAACAGACCCTGAAATATTAGAAAAACGATATCCAGTGATATTGCGTCATTTCAGTCTTGAAAAGGGAACTGGAGGCAATGGAAAGTTCAAGGGTGGAGATGGAGTGAGAAGAGAAATAATGTTTAGAAGAAACATGACATTGTCTGTTCTCACGGAACGACGTGTCTTTGCCCCTTATGGAATGAATGGTGGTTCGGATGGAGCAAGAGGAAAAAATTTACTCGTCAGGAAAAATAAAACTATTAATTTGGGTGGAAAAACTTCCGTTCCAGTTGATGCCGAGGTTAGCTTTCTTTTGAAAAATATGATAATAAAAATCTTAAATACATGTTTGCATGTAGGACGTGTTTATTCTCATTTCACCTGGAGGAGGAGGATATGGGAATCCAAATGCTTAACTCTTAATTAAACGAGACAATAAATTGATTGTATTCATGTTCTGTAATCTTGACATGATATTTGATTAAATAAATAAAATCTCATTTATCGATATATTTGTGCATTTATTAATGGCTGAATCGAAATGAAAAACACAACAATCATTTTACAGCAACTAAGGTTGCTTATGTTGAATGCTTCGATTGTTGGACAATCTGGAAATTTGTCTGCTTACATTGTACCTTCGTCGGATGCACATCATGTAAGACACATCATTTTCAATTTAAAAATAAGTAAATATCGATAATTTGTTGTTGTTAGAATATACGGAGAGCTGATTGTGATCAACGGCTAGGATTTATATCGGGATTTGATGGGTCTTCTGGAACAGCGATTATTACACAAAATGGAGCTCTACTTTGGACCGATGCTAGATATTTTCTCCAAGCAGAACAACAAATGGACGATAATTGGACTTTAATGAAAGAGGGTAAATTGACCCACCACTGAAGAAAGTCTTGAGAAAGACATGATGAAATCATATTTACTTATTTGTTAGGGGTCGAAGGGACTCTATCTCAATCTGAATGGCTGACACAGAATTTACCCCTTGGGTCAAAAGTAGCTGTTGATTCTTCACTTTATTCCATATCTGAATGGAAGGAAATGGAGACAGCTTTGTTGACACATTTGGAATTGACATTTTTAACTACGAACCTTGTTGATATCGTTTGGGGGCAAGACAGGCCACCTCGTCCAGTGAATCCAGTTACGAGTTTAGATATTCAATTTTCTGGTAAAACAGTTCAGGAGAAATTGCTAGAAATTAGCCAAGATATTTTAGCCAAGGATGCAGACACTTTAGTTATTACCGAACTTGATGAAATTGCATGTGAGCCGGATAATTTGCGTAAATTCTCATTTTGCTTGATATATTAATTTATTGTCATACATCAAGGGTTGTTAAATTTGCGTGGAACTGATCTTCCTCAAGCTCCAACGTTTTTTGCATTTGCATTGCTAACTAAGGACAGAGAGCTGAAATTGTGTTTAGATGATTCAAAGTTATCAGAAAGCATTAAGAGTAATCTCGTTGATGTCACAAATGGAAGAATAAGTTTTCACTCCTATAATGATATAACATCAGTACTTGATGCTCACGTAATTAATTTTGATAAATTACAGCTTCCTGATAATAATATTATTGTCCCCGCAGGTACAAGAAACTATTGGGAAAATATGGCTGACAAAAAACTGTAATTATGCATTATCCAATACAGTAAGTGAATCCAGAAAATTCGTTAGCCAAAGTCCTATTGCTCTGAGAAAAACAATCAAGAACTTTGCTGAGATCAACGGAATGCAAAATGCTCTGATCACAGAAAGTGCAGTGCTTTGCAAATTTTATTCTTGGCTTGAAAAATCAATGACAAACGGAGAACTTATTACCGAAGTATCTGCAGCAGATAAACTGTCGGACTTTAAAAAGTGAACAATTAAATTATTAATATATTACCTTACATTTTGTATTAAAATTATCGATCAAAATTCAGAGAAATGGAAAATTTTGTAAGTCTGAGTTTCAAAACAATATCTGCAAGTGGTCCGAATGGTGCAATAATTCACTACTTCCCTACAAATGAGACTGATCAACCTCTTTCTAATGAAGAAATGTATTTAATTGATGCTGGATCTCACTACTTGTAATGTTGTAATTATATCAAGATATTTTTTGCTTTCTTTTCCTTTTTGAAACAAAAATGGTTATTTCTTATATAGGGACGGGACAACGGACACGACAAGGACATTTTTCTTTGGTACTTCGCCCACTGATCATCAGAAAGATTGTTACACAAGAGTTCTTAAGGGGCAAATTGCAATAGCTACATCAAAGTTTCCGAAAGGTTCTAAAGGATCAGAAATTGATTCGTTTGCCCGAAGATTTTTATGGGAAGTAGGACTTGATTATGGCCATGTTACTGGACATGGAGTTGGTGCATACTTAAATGTGGGTGAAGGTCCTCAGTCCATAGATGCTAAATACAATGTTGAAGATCCAGGGCTTCAGGTATCTTAAATATTATATGACTTTTTTTCATCACATTTACTAAGCATTTATTTAAATAGGAGAATATGGTCACTTCTAATGGTTAGTATTTAGAATATATTTATAATAAAGTTGAAAAATGAGTTTATCTTACTTTGAATAATTTTAGAACCTGGATATTACGAAGATAATTATTTTGGAATCAGGTTGGAAAATATGGTTCGCGTAGTAAATGCTAGCGAACAAGGTTTCCTCAAAATGGAAGATATGACATTTGTACCTTATTCACGCAAACTTATTAAAATCGAGTTATTAACATCTACCGAGGTAAAATTTTTAACAGCATATTTATATTTGGGTTTATTTCTTTATAATCATCTTTAACCGTTTTACAGATTAATTATTTGAACGAGTATCAAGAAAAATGCCGACAAATAACTGGAAGATATATTTTGGAACATTCCTTAGGTCAGAATGTGTACCAGTGGCTTCTTCAAAACACACAAACATTAAATTGAAAAACTGAAAAATAAATGCTAATGAAAGTATCACAAAATTCACAAAGGATGGCCAAGAAACGTTAAATTGAGAGATTTCCAAAATTCCATTCGCTCCATCACAGGATCATCAATTACTTCGACTTTGTTGTTTGCAATGTGCAAATATTGTAATACTGAATCATTTTTAGACGAGAATGATGATGGCCATACTACGTCCCCTGAATATAAAAGCTCTTCATCTCCCCTGTTTACGTTGATTTAAAAAACAAACTATATATACGTACTTTCCATTTAATTATTTGTTTGGTTAGATTCTTACGTAGTTTCTCCACGTGCAAAGTCAGCCCATGTTTTCACCATAGCCAACGAAGCTTCATAGTCCGGACTCCCTTGTCTCACTTCAAGAACAGGGTTAAGATTAAACAAGAGAAACAATTCATTTCCATGTGCGGATCCGTAAAAAGGACGCTCATTTCCAAGAATATTTTCGTTGATCCAACTTCTCATAAAGAAACTAACAATTTGCAATTCTGGTGGAATGAATCTCAAACTTGGTTCAACGGCGTCTACAACTTTGTGAAGTGATGATACTGTTTGATAATCAAAGTAGTACGAAAAAGTTGGAGAATTCAGAGATTGTAACTTGACAGCATTATAATTTGGCAAAAAGTAATATCGATCAGAAAGCATGTTTGTGAGATTTTGAAACTTTTTTGGATCAGATGGTAAATCATCTCCGAAATAATACTTTCTAATTTTGTGTGCCACAGTTCTACTCTTTTCCAAATCCACATCATCGTATCTCAGGAATTTATGTAAAAGTGTCGTCCATCCATCCAACATGTCAAACTTTTTTGCCGTTCCTCTTTCCTTGATAAAATTGGTTGCAAAAAGAATTCCGTCTGCTGAATTTATACCAGAAATCCATTTAATACTTTTGTTATAATTTCCTGATGACAGGATTTCTTCAGCTTCTTGTGTAATGAACGAATCCTCGTCATTTACTTTCTCGACGATTGGGCCATACGTGGCATATTCGTTTCTTACCACTGACTAAAATAATTATGCAATCTTTTATTATTACTACCGCATATAAAGCCGTAAATAAATACCATTGCATCGCGATGTGTCTCCACAATTCTTCGACTGTCTACAGATTTTAGACATTTTGCAATTCCTTCTGATGTCATGTTTAAAGTGCATCCCACTCTTTGAGCCAAGTACTTGGATTGACCGAAATGATCATTTGTATTTGGATATCTTCTTGTTGCAGCTCCAGTTTGAGAAATCGCAGTTGTAAATAACCCTTGAGACTTTTTTGACAGAAAATGCCAATGAACTATAACACAAACCAACAAAATAAAAGTCAACTTTCTCTGATTTCAACGTGTCTCAATTTGCCTCAATACCAGCAGTAGCTCCACTGCTTTCTCCAAATAAAAGAATCCTCTCAGGATCTCCCCCAAATAGAATTATGTTGTCCTTAACCCAACGCATTGCCAAATTTTGATCATGCAAAGCCATATTCCCTCTAATTTCTTTGTCTCCGGTGCTCAAAAATCCTAAATAAATAGATAAGATTGTTAACACTTGTCCCAGTTTATAATAAGTCAACATGCATATATTTCTTTGTATGTATGCATACCAAAACTTCCAAGTCTATAAGCCGGCACAACTAAAATAACGTTTTCGTCAACAATATACTTTGCTCCATAAGTCCGAGGATTTCCACTCATAAAACCACCTTCAAAATAATCAAAATATTATATTAGTTAATTTGTCATTTGATAACCGCTTTGCTTTTTTTTACCTCCATGAATAAAAACGGCGACAGGGACCAATGTTTTATTATCCTCATTAGCTTTAGGTAGCTAAAGTATTTATAAAATATAAAATGATAAATACAAAATATAGAAATATTAATCATATATCCTACATACATTTGCACTAAACAAATTCAAGTAGAGACAGTCTTCATTTCCTGCATATTTTTGGAGACCGTATCAATTAAATGAGAATTTAAATTTAATTTCGAAATAACACTGGAAATGTAACAATACCTTGAACTCTTCCCGTAAACATTATTTCGACCTGGAGACATGGTGGCTTATAAGATAGTGTATCTTTTATCCCTGTCCAGTTGCCAATTTTTTGAGGAAGCTGTTAAAAATATTTACATTTACATGCTACAATGTTTATGTAAAACATAAATTAAAGTCAGTGTAAATTTTATACTATAAAACCTCAAATCGAAGATTTTGAATTGGTGGTTTAGCCTTAAAACATGTATTTTAAGTTTTAATAAGTAACTTATGTGAACAATATATAGTAATAATTTTAAAACAATACAAAAGGAATTCCGAGAAATCGATTGTAGGGTTTTCCAGAACGAGATAAGCTAGTTGATCCTCGGATAATGCCATTTAGTGTTTCGACTTTAACAAATGGTCCTGAGGCGTTAACGTTGAAATTGATGTATAATATGGCAAAAGACAAAAGATATGTTGCTTTGTAAAATATTGATTTTTTCAACATTTTGGATTTTAAAATATATACTTTGTATATAAATATATTTGTCTAAATGAAACACCTTCTAAAGTAACAGTAAAAGGTAGGAACTAAATCAACGCTCATAGTTTAATGCATCAAGGTTGGCAAACATGGAAGATTTAATTGTTTGGGATTGACATAAAAGATATAAAACATAGTGGGCAGGGATTTGTATGGATTAAACCAAAGTAATTATGTTCTACCTGGATGGATAGAAGATCGTATATAAAGTTCAAGAAGGCAGCATGACTAATGCACAGAATTTTATGCTTTAACAAACCTCTAAAACCTATGTACTTATATCAGTACATACGTATAAATGCAATAGTTAGCAAACTGCTTTATTCAGTAGCCAATTGTTCAAATTTATATACCTGTATAATTTCTCGTAATCAACCAACAAATGTGTTTTTCCGTTGTTGACTTGATTTTTAATTGAGAAAATTATGAGAAAATGCTAACCATCACATGCAAACAAATATTTACACAAAAAGCATAATGCTATTGAAGACACGCACATAAATAACAAAATATTTATTTTAAAATTTTTACCTATTAAACTAGATTTTTAATTTTTCACAACAATGGCTTGTTTATGTCCTTATGTTTTAAAGAAACTCGAAGCCTTCTTCAACGGGTGAGACAGAATGCGGTCCGAAAATAATTCCTTGTAAAATGACCCCAAAATTTGCTGGCCAATTTTTCCAATATGACTCAAATGCAATTTCAGCAACAAATTCATCCATACCTTTAAAATCTTGAGCCTATATGTAAAATATATTAATAAAAATAGAATATTCTATTTTTCATGTACCATTGCAATAACTTCTGCATTTCCAATTGAAATGGCAAGAAGTACATATGCAGACCAGCAAGCCAAATTTGGATGATGTTGCATTCCAGCACGAAGCAATCGAATGACAACTTTTACTCCATGAGCCTTCAAAACCTGTAACGCCAGAAATGTCCATATAAATATTTAGTGTTTGGTTTAATATCTATTTTTTATTGTTCAATTTGCACACCGCCATTTTTAGAGGATAAGAAGACCAAATCATTTCTGCCAAACTTTGCAGCATTCTTATATGAAATATGATTGGAAGATTACGTCGATTCAAGAGCCATACGATAAGAATTGTCGAGGATTCTGCCAATTTTTGAGCCTTGACGGTTCCGTAATAACACGTGCGACATAGATTCACAACCGAAACTCTAATTCTTTCCAGCAATGAAAAGCTGATTTCACCCCTAATTTTTATAAATCACGAATGACATGAAAAGTAAATTTTAGACAAAAATTGTCTCACGTTTGGGGGAGCAATCTGCATTCTTCTAACAGAGCATGACGATATTTTCTAACATCGTCATTGTACCTGTCCAGGGCTGTAACGTCTAAAGTAACAGGATCATTTTCATCTTCCTCTTCATCTTGTTGGAAATCATATTCATCAAGATTTAATCTAATTGAGAAATCTGAGATTTCTGGGGCTTGAGTGGAGCCTATACATAATACCCGAAAAGATGACAGAAGTAATAGACACAGAGTATTATGTGAGGTTTTATGAAAAGTGCAACCTACTTCCTTTAAGATTAAATGTATTAAATGGTTCATCCAAAAGATTTTGAAATTTTGATTTCCCTTCTTGTTCGATTTCGTGTGCTTTGGCTTTTGCGACTGTCTCCTTTGCTGCTGCTACTTTATCTAGAATTTTTCGAGGTATCCCAGGTCCAGAATTGGTGACTGTTAAAAATATACCATATTTGGGCTTCGCTTAAATTAAATATCGATCATGCTCAAATATTAACTCACACATTCGAATCACCTCCTGCTTTGTCAACTTGTACTTTTCACCAGCTTTCATATTGCCTGTTATCGATTAGATGCTTTTTAATGAAAAATAAGTGTCACTTTTTTCAAAGGGTTATGATGAGGTTTGAGTTGTTTCCTATCCCTGGAGATTTCTGTGACAATTTTGTAACACATTTGCAAGAAGTGAACAATAAAAGAAACTTTGGCTACATTTGAATTTAAAAAAAAAGCGTAGCAAGTTTTGAAAGAAAAAGTTTGTAAATTTTTTAGAAAAATATTAGAAAAAATAGATTTTAAGTTTCGAAAAATCAAAAATTTATTTTTTTAACATTCTTTCCTTTTTAAAACTATTCATAAATTAAAAAAATAACCTCATCTAAGATTTTTTTTTATTTCCCTTTCGTTATGCAGAAACTTCTACATTGGTTTGATTTTAGTTGATAAAATATAAATCCCGAAAAACGGTAGGACTTAGGTGAGGTGCAATTAAAAGTTTAAAATAAGATTTTTATGTGAAAACTGCAGAAAAAAATATTTCTGCCGAACCGAGATTCTCAATAATAAATAATATTTAAACTCGGTGAGGCAGTAATATTTTTTTCTGCAGTTTTCACATAAAAATCTTATTTTAAACTTTTAATTGCACTCACCTAAGTCCTACCGTTTTTCGGGATTTATATTTAAAGTCAACCTTTGGCAATGGTTTTGCTTCCCTGGAATGAAGGCCGCCGACATCTACAATGTCGGGAAGTAAGGGCTTGGGATGACTCATGCTAAAATGACCATTGCTGAGAATGAGGGATGCATTCCCAAGAATTTCATCAATCCCTGGGATATCTTCACCAAGATACTCTCGATATATTGATTCCATATATGGGTTATAATAAAGTTTATGCATTGCAGCCGATAGGACGTTGGTTCCCATGTTCTTAAATCTTTGGAAAAATGTCATCTCGTCCTTATATCCAAGCATCATATTACTTACATAAGAATTTGGGAAATTTGATCCGAGCTTCTCTGCAATCCAATTTGGGACGCTAGTGGGAAAAAAGATGACGAGGGGGGCATGAAGTCTGTGCACGATTCCCAAAACACATTCATTGAATAGAGGCTGAATGAAGACGAGATCGTAACTTTCTTTCAGGATTTGTTTGAGTTGAGGTAATTTATATGATTCTCTGCAAATATTCCCAATAAGAGGCATCATGATGAAAGGACTCAGACTTTCTTCTTTTTCCTTCTTCTCAAACATGTTGAATTCTTTTCCACTAAAAGTTTTTTCCACGTCAAGCATCACCACTTCCGTTATGTTAGGGAAAGGCTTGTCCGCTTTGATGGGAGTGACTATTGTAATTTGGTGACCCCTTAGAGCTAGTTCTTCGATAAGTGGCATGTACGTGATTTTATGAGATTTACTGCTAAAGAAAGTGAGGACTAGGATTTTATCCGATTTGACAAAATTCACACTTATTGATAGCAGCAATAAAATTGCCGGAAGGTACTTCATTATGGAATAAATTGTTGTAAACTACTTATGTAAATGTTTAAGAAATGAGATGAAACTACTTCAGTCTGACTGTGAAATGCAACTATTGATAATGGGTATCAAATGAAAATGACTTATCCGGCCTTGAATAGCATGCTCATATTTGTAAGTAAATAGCACGTCATATATAGTAGATAAAAAATCAACCTAGAGAAAATTGCTTGAGCTGATAGAATCATAATCACGGGTAGTTTCATCATTTTTATTATTCAGCAAGTAGCTCCAATTTACATACATAAATACTTTAAATTATTTGAACGTATGTATGAAGAAAAATATAATATTTGGAAAAGGGGTCTAATTTAAAAAATGATTCCAAAACTAAGCTTTACCATTTTGCTACATACTAAGGGACTGTCATAATAATACTTTATTCAATTTGAAGTCTTTGTGAAGAATATTTAGGAGAATATTTTTCATGGTTTTCTCAGTTATTTGAAGACAAAGCTTGATTTTATATTCTACTTTAAACAAGCATGCTAAGCATGCTTAAAATAGCTGTATGTTTAACTCTTTATTTATATATATTTAATTGAAAACAATTTTTACATTTTGACAATATTTTTAGTATTATTGTATTTAGCGTACTTATTTATTTTATCCCATCCGGGTTCATAGCATTCATACTGATCCGTGCTGGGTCCCCTTCTCCATCGGCAGCAGTCATCCCCGCGCTCGCAGCCGCAACAATCCGTTTGCCACTTGCAAGGAGCTCCATCCCTTCTGCACGTGTCAGTTCCCACGTATACAAAGTCATATTTGCTTCGACTGAATTCCTTCACCCAAGCGCACTTACCACGATGCCTTCGCCATTCATTCAAGTCAGGGGCAACGCAACGTCTGAAATAAATCGGTTCTTTTGCATTGAAAAATACTCATTAGCCCGACCCAGGGCTTATGTAACCAGTATGTCTGTCTGTCTGTCCGTCTGTCTGTCCGTCTGTCTGTGACACGATAGGGCCAAAACGGCTTCACCAATCGTCTCCAAATTTTGCACACGTGT
>JAQIXN010000353.1:0-43207 GCA_034698145.1 Proisotoma minuta
TGGTAAAAATTACAAATTTCTTTACTAATTTATTTAGGAGTTACAAGCAATTTTGTGGCTCCGCGCATGTGAAAAATTAGTGTAGCAGAAACTTTTTCTACACCCTTTAGAACCCGAAAGGTTTTATTGCATGCCAAAAGTGGGTTGTAAAGGTAATGGACAGAATTTAAATGGTGCTGATGGACTTGGGCAGTTTTTGTGTAGGAGGGGCCCTGAGATTGATATCCGCATATATCCTAATAATCTTTGCGGCCGAAATCGTTCCTGACTCACCCACCACAAACAATAAAGGGTAAATGTGCGGAGGCAGAGAAAGTGAAATGAATCATAGCTTTCTCCAAACGAGGCTCGTGAGCATCATCGTCCTAATGCATAGGGAGCAGTTGGAGGCAAATTGAGAAAGTGGAGAAAGTTGGTTGAATAGGGGTTGTTGTATGTGACAAAAGCTGGAAAGAGCTGCTGGCTTGCTCCACTTGTAGATTCTCCATCCTCCTGTTAACACCACACTCTCGTCCTTTCACTCACCAAACATTTTACCACCTTCAATAATTACTGGACTGGACTCGATTGAATTTGACTAATTATTGTCCTTTCTTGAACTAATAGTCTTTTATGGACTCTTTGTCCATACGTAAGTGAACTGTAACTGAGACGGTAGTAATTGATCTTTGTTCTTCCGAGTAAATATTGGTTTGGAAGAGTGTACTTACTTGAATTAGCAATTTCCGATCTCATCCACTCTCATCTATTCTGGGTGGTCTTTAGAAACTATCAGACGTCTGTTGGTCAACTCTGTGAGTGCATTTGTCACCATACCTTAAGAAAGGGACATTAAATAAATTGACTCAAACTTTTATCAATTCTCAGATTGGAAAAGTCTTTCAGCTTATAAATATATAGACCAAATTTATTGGCAAAAACACTTGAACGGAACAACCAGAGAAAATTGGAAAATGGGCACTGGAAAGCATTTTATTTTAATCCAGCCCTTTCTTCTTTTTCTTTTACTGCAGGTAAGAAATCATGTTTTATAATTTTCCGTAATTGGTTACTTGAAATTGTGATGTGTATTGCTACATTTAGAATTGACCAAAAAATTCCATGCATGTAAAATAATAAACATCAAATCATATTGGCATTTATAAATCCTTTTGATCATGTAAATAAAATACATACTTAATTATTCCATATAACATTTTCATGCATCACAGATTTGTCTTTTCTAGCAGAATAATTTTATTAAGTTCGCTAACTTTCACAAATAAGGAAACTTGCTAATCATCTTTAATTAGAGACTGACTAATTTGTAACCAACTAAATCTAAATTTATTGGAAACATCTTTATAGTTATAGAATTAATTCATTGAATAGTTAAAATTATACAATTTATGTAGTTGCAAAGATAGTCACGTTTGATCATTATTATATCTTGGACATAATTATATGGTTCCATTTTTGTATATTATACATATGCGTATATCAATATGTATGTGGAAAGTCTAATCTCAACTTTCCCCTCGATTAGGTCCATATGCTTAATTTTATGATGATACGTGATTCTATCTAAAAGACAAATGCTACAATGTGTAGCATGGAAAAATGGATGATGGTAAAAAAAATTGAACCATATTATACAATTTTGTCTCATGACTCTGACGTAAGGCAAATACCCTTTGCATGCATCTTGAAAATGAAGGAGAAAACATTTTCCCTATTTACTTATTTACTTATAAGAAACTATCAACTAGTTACAAATTGGATCAATTATAGACTTTGCTTGAATGAAGAAAGCACTTTTATTCTCATATTTATTAACAGTTTTTATTGGACGCTATATGTAGAATGGGGATCACACTTTTCCCCTTCTCAACTAAAGTTGTTTAACTTTCTTAAAAGAAAATTTCACCTTTTCACTCAACAGAGGTAATTAAGGAAATTAAATTTCTTGTTTCCAATTTAGTCAAGACAGGGCTCTTTATAAAATCTCAAAAAACTTTCATCAAAATGGCAACTTGAACCGTGCTCCCAGGAATTAATTAAATTTTGCAAAAATACAATGAACGCCTTTTTCTTGTACTAACTTGGGCTTTTACATAGAATTTTATTTTAATAGAAGTTTGTATGTGGGAGTAAAAGTTTTTTTGCAGTTGCCCAAGAATAAAATGACATTTAATTAAAGCTTTAAAAAATTACAAAATATTTTTTGTTCTTAATAATTGTATATTTTTTTCAAATGCCATTATTGGTTGTTGTTTGGAAGACAAAAGTGGCGTATCAAAAAATATTCGTGGGCTAACCAAATTAAAGAACATTTCAGGTGAAATGTTATTTTCTCCTAAATGGTTGAATGGAGAGAGCGAGCCATTTATTCAATTAGTTTCATGTTGCATCCGGCTTTTGAGATACTTCATTTGAATAGTAATAAATCTAGTTAATCTATTTGCATTATACAAAATCACTTCTCGTTTATTCCATGTCCCTTTTACTCATTTGTTAACAGTTGGTTAAAAGTTATTGCGAAACAATGTAAAAAGTTGTGCAATCAATCTCGTAAATCCAATTACTTTATACTAATTTATTTTGTAAATTAAAGATATTATTCGTATGTGGGCGTTTTGAAACTTGCTATGAAAATCAATTATTAGTAATCAAAGAGTAAGCTTGTTGGCAAATTGTGTTGAGATCGTTACACAGTTTTGCGGTGAAAGTTGACGAGGGACTTACGTAACTTTGAGTCGTAGTTTCGGGAAAATCGTCAGAGTTGTTGTCGTGAAATTGAATTTGCGTCATATGGACAAGATATATAGTGTGTAGGAGGGAAGGCTTTTCCAAGTCTGTGAATGGAAAATGATACAATAATGTCATAATTTAATGAATCCTCTTCTCCATTATGTGCTCAGGCTTTCCACCTTCTTCTTTAATATCTCGGACATATTATCCTCATTGTTGGCACGCTCCCATTCACAGCTCACAAAAGCCGTGATATATTTACGACCATTGTGCATGGATGATGAAAACATTATCTTCAGAAAAGTAGGACTATATTTATCCCAAAGTCAACATTTCTTATTAATATCAAACTAATCAAAGGTTCCGGATAAAATCTCGTCAGTGGGTAGAATTTCTACCGTATAAAAAAATGAATCGTGGAAATCTTTTACTTTCCCCATTCAATCAGACCGATTTTGTTAGTATGATGCTGATACATATTTATGACGTATTATACAGTATATAAAATTAATAAACTCAAGCAATAACGAAATTCAAATCAATGTTTCGTCACTTTGTACACTAAATCTGTACATTCAACATTTATGAATCGATCATGATATTCAGCTCACGTACAACTTAATAATCAAGACAATGGAATTATGGAATGGAGAAATTCATACAAGTTGAGAGAATGAATTATGATCTCCATATCCTTAATCCCGGCTATTATGCATACTAATTTAAATGAAAATCAAGGATGAAATAATATGGTAGCTAACCTAAAACAATAGGGTTTGGTGAATGTTTTTGATTAAATGGAGATTTGGGCACATTCATGGTTTAATCTCATAATTGCGTAGTCTTGAAAAATTAGTTTTCTCTTCACATTGTCATTGATTCATTGAAAGTTTTATACTTCACTGACAGCCAAAAGGGCTACGACAAGTTTTCAGGATCCAAGTTTTACTTTCCATATTTCATCTTAGCTTAACCGATTTGTTTTTTTAACAGATATGCCACGTGCAATGCGAAGCACAGGATGATGATGTCTATTCCTTGGAGAGTGTGGACGAAATTAACACACCAGATGAGATTGGCTTTAATCCCGCAAGTGAAAGTTTGAGCGAGTACAACAATGGCATGGACAAACGGCACTTGGGATCCATTGTAAAAGCCAAGGAATCATGGGGAAACATGAACCTTTTGAAAAGGCATTTGGGTTCCATTGTTGCAGGAAAACCACGATCCCGAATGGAAAAGAAATACTTTGGTTCCATCGTGAATTCAAAACCTAGATTCCAAGCTCCTTTTGGAGGACAATACCCGTCAGTTGATGACAGTGAGTGGTTGGAACAAAGCAAAAGGCATATGGGAGCTGTTGCGAAAACGAATTCCAAAATTTCCAAACCATTCAACCGTGTCTCAAAATCAGAAGTTGTTGGATTTGAGGATGACTTTGGAGAAAGTGAAGGGGATCAAGTTTACGACTACCCACTTATTCCTGACACTCCCTTCATCCCAGACACTTTTGGCTTTATGGAACAACCAATCGCTCTCAAAACAAAAAGATTTCTGGGTAAGTTTGCAATCAAGGTTATCACTTTATGTTGTGAGAATTGTGAGCAAAATGAAAAACTATGCAGGGTCAATGGCTCGAAGTGGATGGTTCCCTCGTCATTTCAGGGGTGCGATTTCCGAAAATCCGTACAAGCGACATATTGGATCTATTGCAAGATGGCTCCCATCAAAATCTGAACGATTTGACGACGGGGAAAGATTTGGATTGAAAAGAAACATTCAGGCGGTGAAAAACATTCAGTTCTCTGCTCCAAACAACAACAATTGGGGTTGGGGCCGAGTAAGAGAAGCACGTCAAACGGGAGCAAGATTCTGAGAAACTGTGCATTCGTCTCATTTTTGTCTCATTTGTTTGTACCTTCAATAACAAGTTCTCAAAAGGATGAATATATTTTGTTTGATTGACTGAATTGTATTAAATTTTGAGTGAAATTATTAATGTAAATGCGTAATTGAAATTAATGCGTAATTATTACGAAAATAAATTCCGCTATAAATACATATTATCATTTAAATGAGCAATTGTTTGGCTTCCTTTTGAATTTAAATGTGTATGTATATTTACAGAACTCAGTAGATTATTTAAATCAAATCTGTAGCTGTATACAATCCAGTGTATTAGTTAAATTTGTAGTAAAATTATATATAACAAAAAATGTATAGTTAGTAAAATAAAGTGAATAAACCCTCATTTAAGAAAAGTAAAGTTGTTTGCCCATAAGCTTTTGTGGAATATTCAGTGCTCAAAAGGGAATCTGAATGCGACGTAAAACGGATGGAAAATCTAATTAATTTTTTCCCCTTGAAATTCTTTAACGAGGGACAAGGACTTTCTCAAGCACGTAAATACAAAGGATTTGGAATGTCCAAAGGAAGCACACTTTAAAGGAAATAATAATTAGATTAAAGTATGAGCACAAACAAGTAAACAAACATCTTCATTTAGAGGAAATTAATTCCTTTCAAAGGCGGAAAAGGGCGTGACACTCGGAGAAAGCAAATAAAACTATTTCACTCCTTCTTTTCATCCTTTCAAACTCTGGCCACAATCCAACAACGCACAAACCACGGAATCTCATCTCAGCCCATAAATGCACATCTAAAGATCTGTAAAAACATGAAAACTAATCTTTCCTCGGCTCAATAATGAGAAATGTTGTTTCATAATTTTACAACTTTCCGCATGGTTTGCTGAAAACTTTGAAAACGCTTAGAAAATGAAGCTTAGAAAATTGACGGCGTAGTTCTCTCATCAACAGCCACTTCATCTTTCCAAAAAAGAAAGTTTTAAGGAGAACAAATGGCTTTAATTGGACAAATGGGAGAAAGTTGGAGTGTCTCGTTGCCTCTTCTTCCTCCTCTCTTTGAACTGGTTGGCGGGAGGAGGCTTTCCCCAGCGTGATACTCACCAAACAAACTAACAAATTAATTGCTCGTGTATTATAGTAGTGCTATTTAAATTATTTAATTTGAAATGGCTTCGAGGTGTTCTGTTATGTGGAAAGGCTGCAAATTGTTCCGAAAAAATCACAGTTATAATTTTAAAAAGTTATTATCCCTCAATAACGGCGCAAGTTGTAAATTAAACTTTCTTCCAGTGAATTCCGGTGATTTCAAAAACTTTTTCTCTACGACATCAAAGCAGCAGAAAGTTGTAGTGGAAAAATTGAATTACGACGAAATTGATAACTTCCCAAAGATTTCTTCCCTTCACCCTGCACATTTTTACCAAAACACAGAGAATGAAAATGCCGAAGCCTTCTTCAAATCTAGTCCTTTGTATAAAAATACCCTCTACTCTCCTAAGTCACAGCAATTGACGAATCCAATTGCCCAGCGTTTTGTGCAAGCTGCCGCAAGTGTCAGGGAACTGGAAAATTACGAAGATAAAAAATCCATAATTTCACCAGAATTTGCTGATATCGTAAATCAAGTTTTAAACAATTTGAGTTCTTTTAATGATCAAGACCTTTCTCAAGTTTTTTATAGTATAAACCATTTTGCGCCTTGCAGCTCGGTCCATGAACCTGATTATGTCAGAATATGGTCACAATTAGATGCCGAATGCGTTCGAAGGTTTGGAAAGTGGGACATGGATTTCCTCTTTGTCATTTGTGACTTGTTTGATGGTTTAAGACTTGTTAGATTTTCAGAATTTCACAAAAAAGTTGTTAGAAAGTGCCTCGACAGATGCGATTTGCTAAAAAAGGAACATTTCATCCGATTAATGTATCTTCTAAATTTATCAAGACATCTTCCAGACCGTATGGCTGCTTATGACATTGAAAGTTATTTAAGGAAATATGCAGAATGTTTTAACTATCAAGAAGTTTCAATTATTGCAATGGCCTTTTTTAAGACTGAGACAGTTTTAAGAGATGATCAACTATTGGAGACGCTGCTTAATGTTGCCATTCAAAACAAGGAAAAGTTGAATTCCGTCAATACCTCGTCCATTGCAAAGTTTGCGAGATATCGATCCAATATGCGCAAAAGAAATATTTTGTACAAATTGCAAGAAGCATTTTGTTCTGAAATCTATCGCCTATCAATTTCATCCTGTACACATTTAACTTTAGTTGGCACAAACATTCAATATCCTTACATGCCACTAATAAATGGTGTCATTGCAAAAATAGGAAATCAGATTCAGGAAGCACGACTCAAAGAACTTGAACGCCTGGCCTTATCCATGACACATTTTGATGCTGATTGTGATCATTTTGCAAAATTACTTGTTCAAGAACTGAGAGATCCTCGGAGGGCACAAGAAATTAATGAATACGGTCGAAGTCTACCAGCAATTCTCCATTACTTGAGTATGAGAGAAATATTTCCTCACGATGTCATTAACAAAGTCTTGGGAATACAATTTCGACAAACATTTTACGGTAATTCAACAATAATTTCAAAAGTATTTCTAGATTTTTGATTTTGAATTTCTCTTACAGGAATCAACTCGGAAAATTATCAAAGGGAGCTATTTTGCCTAGACTTTTGTGTAGGTTTAGAAATTCCAGACTATAAAGGAGAACGGCTTGAAGCTGAAACTCGGGACCGTATTTTAAAAGTAATTTTTGTACATTGGTATTTATTCAGTTAGCCACATTGTAATATTTTTTGCCAACTTTTATAGGCTCATGTGTCAAGGGTTATTCGAGAGACAAGACAAAAAATTCCATTACATGAAGTTAATTTGGCAAAAGCTGTAAAAATGTTGGAGCCCTTGGTTGGAGGATCAGAATATTTGTACTCTGCAAACATCTTTCCTCATCACAAGACTTTGCGTATGTATTTATTTATATGTAACTTTAATTTCATTTTTTGTGCAAATCATTTCTTGTAAATTTCAGAAATTGTCCTCTGCACTGATAAAAATGGCAGAATAGTGAAAGTGCCTTTAGCTTATCGAAACATTGCTAACCACGAAATCAAATTTCTTCCAAACGACTGCAAAAATGTTGTTTTCTTTCACATTTTATATTTTTGTAACAAAAATGATTTCATTGAATCAGAAAATAGATTGACAGGCATAGGAAAGTTAAAAGTTAGACAGTTAAAGAAAATGGGATATTCAGTGCAAGTGATGTTTCCTCCGTATAATCATAAAAATATAAATGAGGCGCTACAAAAATCCCTAATACCTAAGAAAGCCTAGTTGATATCATATTGGTTTATTACAAAAATGATTTTGTTGTTGTACAATTAAACCAGTAGCTATTAAATAGTTATCATCGATTTGACGTGATGTTTACATTGTTTGTTAGCTACTGGCCGAGTCAAAATAAAAGTAATTTAATACATTGTTGGTGATTTTTTTTTGCTTTGGAATAGAGTACATTACATACTTAATATTAAATTTGAGGTTAGTTACTGAATGTTAATACAACACATGTTTAAACAACTTTTAACCCATACAAATTTCTGACTGACGTTCTTTGGAGTTTTAGTATAATTTAATAATTGATTAGCATCGGTAGAAGAACTAAAGCTTCAGGAGTGAAATTATCAATTGACTTTTTTAGTTACAGAATTTTTCAAATATCCAAACTTCCAAAATGAGATATAACAACAGTATTAGTATTTTCTTTTTCAACACCGGACACTGGAATCTTACGGCGATCAGCCTCTCGTTTTCTCTCTCTACGTCTCATCTCCTTCTTATGGCGATTGGAACGTTTACGCTAAATAAAAGAAACAAACGAAATTGATAACAATGTAAAATTTTTGCAAGTGTACAAAAAAATACCTCTTTTTCTGTAGCAGCACCACTAGTAAGACTTTGACTAGATGCTGGGCTTTCACTCTGGCCACTGCTCCCTTCCTCAGATTCTGCTTTAATAAAAAGTTGTAAATATTTAATTACTGGTTAGTTTACCACAATAGTATGTCCCGTACCTGCAGAACTAACAGAATTTTCTATTTGAATAGCATCTGCACCCAATTCATCCGGTTTAAAATCACTTTTTGTTGTGGTGGAAGGCAAAACACTTTCTGCACTGGCCTCTTGGGTATCATCGCCTCGTACTAAATTATCGCTGTCCAACGCATGTTGGTTAATCATCACAGACATTGATATTGTTATGATAAAATGAATTGTTGCCACCATGTCAAAATTATAATCGATTAAGGTTTCTCTAATTAGAGTTTCATCAAAGTAATTTGTTTGATTCATTACTTCTTTTACTAATCGATCCACATCAGAAGAATCCTTGACCCAATAGTCTTCGTCTCTTTTCATCATTTGATCAGAATATCCATCCGATGAAGTTGCATTTGCACTTGTTGTGGTATGAGGAGGTGATGATTTTTTTGCATTCCCTTTGTTTAAACTTGGCTTTGTACTACTAGCTTCTGTATGCAATCGAATACTTGTGGGACTTTCGGAATCATCTCCAATTCGTCTAACAGAATTATAGTGATCTCCATTGTGATAAAATATGTGCACTTCCCTTGTATGCACGGATGGCTGAGAGTCTTTAGAGGGATGGATAACCCAAGCAGGAGAGTTGAGTTGATGGATAACAACACTGACATTGTGCAATCGAGAAAAGGCTACAATTGCATCATTTCCACCAAATGTTCCTGGTTGTGATAGACGTTGAACTGTTATAAAATATTAAAAATTGCATTTAATTGTTGAAAATATAATTTAAAAAAAAAAAACTTTTCCGTACTGTATTCAGAAAACGGTACTTCATCCTCGATAAATGGTTCAAAATCAGCTCGAAATTCTTTCATATACTGGGCAACAGCCCTTCGATACTCTAAATGGGACCTTGATGACCCTGTAATCTGATCACTGAGAGCACGAAAAAGACAATTCCTGTTGAAAATGATAATAAAGTACAATTAAGACTGTTATTAGTAGTAAATAGATCAAATATTTTTGGACACCCACCCATCCCCTGGCATTTCTCTAATTGTTAAACCTAAAGCGGACAGTTGTTTCCCAACACCATCCTCTTCGGTATTTTTGGAATTTTCGTGCCTGTATTCAGTTTTTGTACCGCCTCCTCGAAAATGATGGTTTTGAAAAGGTTTCACTCCGCCGTGAAAATCGTGTAAATGGTGACCGTGTAAATCAGGACCCTTTCCTAAATTCCCTACTGCCTGTGGCTCGTTTTCTCCATTTTCGTTGTTTTCATCAATGTACTTCTTTCTAGCCATTTGTCGCGCCTATCAGCCCAGTTTAGTCAAAACCTTCAAACACAAATTAATTATTAGCTTGCATATTTGTGAACCCGGATGTTAACATTATTTTTCTATACCTCTGACTCTAATAACTAATCCGAAGCAATGTTTTAGTATAGTGACCTCAATTTACGTAATTGTCAATTTGGAAGAGGTTTTAATGTCGAATGGGTAACTAATTCGCGTATCTGCCTTTTTTAGCAAGGCTGTGAGCCAAGAAATTAAAATTTAGTGTTAATTTTGACTAATTTGATATTTGTTGGTTTCAGCTGCAGAGCACATTTGAGGGAATGATTGGACAAGCGCGAGACTCGCAAAAACACCAACAAAAAAAACTTACTTTCACTTGCTTTGCAAGCTTTGAAAGGTTTTTTGAAGATCATTGAAGATCATTGAAGATGGGTCAATGGTGACTTAATTGCAATTTACTTAACTAATAACACAAAGTACAAAATAAACGCCAACGAAAACAAGTGCCTTATTTTTTTACCTTTTGTATACAAAATTATTTTTAAGCGTATCGTAATGAAAATAATGACCAATATAAAATTAAGAAAAACCCGTGTTCAATATTCAATCAAGTGCCATTTAACTATTTTAACCAACTAGTTAAACGATTTTTCGAAAGCTATTCATGATTATGACTCATCAATGCAATGTGTAATGCAAAACTGCAGATTTGCTCAGGATAATTATTAGTTGGGCTCAGAAATTCTGAGAATGAGTGAGTTTGAGAAGAGAATTAGCAGCGAGGAATTGTGTTCCTTGTTCCTTCGAAATTGCGACTTCGTCAAAATTCCCATTAGAAACAGGGCCTTGTCCAATTCCAATCTGATTGACCTGAGGGATGACGAGCTGCCGGGTGACAACTCCAAAATCAGTCCAAAGAAACGATTTCGGAGCATGGATGATATTTTTGAGGCTTCATTCAGCAGAAGACAACGAGAGGCAAGTTTTTGAGCAAGTTATCATTCATAAGATTATATTGGATGCATATTTATTTGGGTGACTCATTAATTTGCTGCATAAAGAATACTGCAGAAATGGGTTTGCTGTTGACACTAAATCAGAGTGGATGAGTTAATAATGAGTCTTTTGTTTTATTGCTATAAAACTTGGGGAATACTTGAAACGAGACCCTTGAGGGTGCTTAACCCCTTTTGGTTTAAAGCATCTTTGTCGCATAAATCCCTGCTGCGGTAAGCTCCTAGCGTCCCATTTGTCATTCTTTGTCAACATGAAAGAGCTTCTTTCCAATTTCTCTTTTCTAGCTGATCTAAATAAATAAACAAGCAACAAATAGTGGAAGGAGATGCAATTCTTCTCACAAATTGAGATTGAGAATTGTCATCATTTGTAAGCATAAATAAATAAAATTATTATTACACGTGCGTCTTCTCTGACCACAAATGGAGCAAATAAAATATTTGCAGGTATGCATATTTAGATGACCACATTAGGATCCATATTCAATATTAGAATGTTTACACGTTATAACAAGTTGAGAAAAATAAGTGTATATATTTAATCTACATTCCCTGTTTTTTTGGCCGAGAGGAAAGCGTAGGTGTTGGTAAGCAGAAATAGGAGAATTGGTAAAAAAAAACTGATCTCCAACAAAATCGAGGTGGTCTTTGGTCTGTTTTGGTGGGTGGGTGTATTCAGTTGTTGCAGTTATCAAGTTATGTTGTTGGGGGATGTGGAAAGGGTTAACATATTTTAGAGGAATCCCAAAAGGGAACGGAAGGAGATATTTATGTGAGATGTTTTTAATTCTTAATGAATATTTGGCTGGATCAGTAGTGGTCTTGTACTATATACCTTAAAAGGAGTAGAAAAAAGCAACATCCAAACTTGTATTTTAGGTTCCAGTGAGATTTGAAACTTTAGTGCTCTCATGCTCTCTCTGTCAGCTTCCTTATCCTTGGCCACAAACACAGAACACATTACCACATCTCAATACACAACCCTCCTGGAGTAACTTTAGCAGTGAATCAAGTAGAAGCGTGCTCCAATGTTTTATCCCTTCGTATCAATTACGGTGGTCTGGATTGTTTACTGTTTGGGTTTTGGTGGTTGCCTGGATCGGTTGTGTCTCTGTGTGGAAATACCCGGAGTTTACAAGAAACAAGGGCTAAGGTTTCATGCTCAAAAACTCTCTTTCTCCAGTTTAGGTTAGTTGATGGTTGACTTGTGGAAAGTAGAATTTGTGCTTATAAGTACCATGTCAATTCTCGGTTGGATGCTCAGTCATCAGTAAAGTGCAGCAGTGGATAAGGTTGAATGTCATGTTCATGTCAGTTCTGCAACCAAACTTTAAGGAGAAGTGCTCTAAAGTTACAGCCCTATCACACAAAGTTTCCAGCAGATTCTGTCACAATCTCACATTTGAATCCTTGGGAATTTTTAATATCAGCCCCAGGCCAGTAGTGACTGCCAGTTATTTTGCTTATTTCTCTCCAGCTTGAGTTGGTGGATGCCATTACATTTGCATTGGATTGGTGCTTCCGGTTTCAAGTAATTGTGAAGCAAGTAACAACAATTTCTATTGTATAAGTCAGCCAGTGTAAATTGTGCATGGTCTACTGATTTTCTGGAACTCTGAGGTGTCAATCTCACCCCATATATAATATATATAATCCTCAAACTGCCTCGACTGGTTTGTAATCTGGATTTTTTTAAAAAATTTAAATTGTTTCTCTCATTCCATAATGAAATAATTTGCTTGCACCTTCAATCTTTTTTTAAATCATATATTAATGCTATCTTATCTTCTGAAATCTTAATCTGTAATTGGAGGAATATCATGCAGTGAAGATTTCACTTTTGAAAATGAGCCAGTGTCATCCATTTTCATGTGATAATAATAATTATGTTTCATGTCACCACGACCAAGAGAAATCTGACCATGTAGTGTTTATTCAGCATTCTGCTGCTACTTACAGAATAATCTCATACAAAGAAAACAAACCTTTAAGACTTTGTTTAAAATGAGACACAGCCTCATTATGCAGATTCAATTGTGTATCCTACACTTTGATTATTTATTAGTTGCAGTGAAATGCAATACTACCACATTTCAGTAGCACTGCTACTTCATTGACAAAAGGAAAATGCAATGTCTTTTATAAAAGAAGTTTATAAAGTATACTAATGCGTATTTGTATAAAAAATACGAAAAGAATTTTGTTTAAAAATCTGCAGTGGTTTTTAAAAACTACCGACAGACAAACAAGAAGAGTAAATGCTGTTTCTCTGTCCATTTGAACTCTCATTCAACAAATAGTGTCTAAAGTTAAAACACGGTTTTTGGTTTACTAAAAGTTAATCTCGTGTTTTATTGAATCAAGCAACATTTTGCCTGGAATCCTCTTTCTACTATCTTGTCACATTACACTGAATTAAATGGAACCCATTCATTAATTCACCAACTAGCATTTATTCATTCAACAAAGAATATTCTATTTGCTCTGCGTCTGAATGCAAGTAAGAATTGGTTTGGTTTACACAAATCTGTTTAATTTAATATTGTAAAGTCGTTTTGGTTTAAAGCAGCGTAATAATAATAAGGAGTCACACTCAATCGAGTTTTAATGCTCATTGGTCTTTTTTATTTTTTTCCGTGTTTATTTTTGGCAGGAAGATTCAGCGTGAGTTCACTTCTGCTTTGCCTTCACGCAAGATAGCTTTTACAGTGCGGCGAATAGTCTTCATTCTGAATGTGTAATCTTGTTGATTTACACTACTCTAAATTATATGAGTTTTCAAGAAAATATCCCACGTATTATACATTTAAGTGATATGCATATGTGATTTTGAATATCACTCACTTTTTTGGACAGTGCATCCGATTTTTGCAACCTTGGTTTGTAAATTTGCCAATGCACACAAATCGGATTTAGTTGGGTTACTCACTTACTCACGTATTGAATACATGGCATTTAAGTGAAATTGTCGAATACCTTGGTAGTTGGCGATGGAATTTACAGGAAGGAAGAAGTGGAATTAGAACTTTTACTGCCTCTTTGTGAAATTGTGACTCATTCGTTATCAAATTACAAGTTGAGACAATTTGAATACAAAAGGAAAAGTGCAAAGTGAGATTCCCAAAAATAACCTTATAGCTAATTTGGTTGAAATTGGCTGGCGAAACTCAAAAGGGTATATACTTTTTTTATAGAAAATTTAATAATCTTGGGCAACATTATTGAAAATGATTCTTTCCATATTGTATTTTACTATCCTTAAATTGTTTATTTTTTCTTTACATAGCTGTTCCCTAATTCAAACGAAGCCTCTTATTTTTTTCTTAATGAAAGAATATGTCGTTTTTTCGTGACTTTATCTTTGCTTGAGTGGGCATAAGTCTAATTTGGATATTATTCCACCGACTAACTTGTTTGTTATTTGTTGTTTCTCAAAGGTTTCCTTTAAAATTACAATACAATGGTGAAATTTTTAGCCACGATGACAGTAATGTGAGCAATGCGGATTATGCGGAAGCCTTGTTTTCTATATCGCATCATTGGCCAGTTAATTTTCTGCCATTGATTGGATTTCATTTTCTTTCCCCATTTAGCTTTTTCCCCTTGTGACGGTCAGCGGTTCCTTTATTATCGTCTCCTGTCAACTATCTTCAACTGATAACATCGCCTTGCCCATACATTTATTAGTTTGTGTCCTATCATCGATCTAATGTTTATTTCCTAGACATATACTTACGGTAGAAGCATATTGATATTTCACCATTTCGTCAAATTCAACTTTCTCCCCTCCAGAAACTTCCAGATATTAAGTTACTGGGTGGAAAGATGGGTAACCTTTTACCAAACTTAATTTGTTTCCTAACAAGCTTTTAATTGAGTTTAAATCAACTTAGTTATAGGACCGCTGAGTTTAGTTTATACAAGATCCTAAAATCAGACAGCAGAGAAAGGGAAGTAAAATTCTGGGCACATAAAATGTAACTACAATTACTATTAATTTATTGAATCAATCCCGTAAAAATGAGACTTGAGAATTTTCCTTCATTTGGGGAATGGGTTTATTTGTCGAGAAAGAAAGAAGCAAGCGGAAACATTAATTAAAGTATTAGAGCAACATTCTGCTATTACGCTTTTTTATTGAATTCAAAAGTTAAAAAGATTTAAAGTATGTCGTTAAATGGTGCATTTGTTGTGGTTAGGGCAAGGGCAAGTTCAAAATTATTTGGCTCTGATATTAAAGGCTAAAAGTTTAGGAACTCGCATTTTCCAAAGTACGACAGTATTCATAATCATCTATTGGACTAAAGGGGACTAATCAATTGGAGACATTTATTTTATCAGCCAAGACAGATGGACAAAATGAGTTTGGCTCATTCCGTTTAACTGCATGCCACTGTATAAGAATTGAGATGAAAGAAAACAGGCATTTGGTGGCTAGATGGACCAAGTTTTACTTCATGCTGTATCTGGTAATCTTTCAAACAGGCTGTTTCTCGGAAACTTTGTTATGCAATGCTATGAAATGCAACATCCATCCAATCCACCAGCACAGCCTCATCAACTCTAATTTAATTTATCTGTTGCATTTACTTTCTACTGAATTGCCGAATGACAATGGATTCAGGGAGCATTTCAGGAAGCATTTCTAGTTTTCTCCTGTCTTTTGCTATGTCACCGGTTGAGATAGTTTATAAAGTTGCTCTGCAGTAATCTTGTATGTTTATACTAACTTTCTTATGGGAGAATTCTTTTTTCTCATTCTCGATACGACAATGCACTGAATGCACTGTAAGCAGTTCTTTGGCATAACCATTATCAGTGGGTGAAAGTTGTAGACGTTTAATTAGAAGATTTATTGTCAGTGTGTAAGGAACCAAATATTTATTACCTTATAAATGCAATGCAAGTTGAACAATTGAATGGGGCATAAAAGAAGTGATCTCACCATTCTCTATCTGCGTTTGAAGATAAGAGGATTAATTAAAGTTTAGCAGAGTGATTAGTCAGCTTTGTAGGGTGAGATTGACGTAAAGTCTTTGGCTCAATAGTCTTTATAATACTTCCCCTACATTTTATTCGGCAGATGCATAGTATTGCATAGTGAATGATTCACTCAATGAAACTAAATGTTTGTTATTTGGATTTATCCTAAAGATGTTTAAGTATATTTATTTTTTACTTTGATTCTCACAGATAATGTCTGACTGCGTTCCTTCACCAGAAAGTGATTCTTCGTATGCCTCAAGTTCCAGATCAGGATCATCAGGGTCATCCGCCCCCATTTGTGAAATTTCTCTTCTTGAACGACTCGTCAGAACTCACCCAGTATGGTTTATTCCTAGTTTACAGCGTTCTGGAAGCGTTCACCTTCTCCAGGTATCAAAATTATTATTAGTATGTAGTAGATATAATTCATTATTGCGTGTGTTGACATTTTGTTCGGGTTTTAATTTGTGCATACCTATATGGTTATTAATATTTGTATTGTAGTGTGTATCTTGTTTTCATTGTCTGATAAGCTAACGTTAATTTAAAGCACATTATTTATTGCTTACATTTGTGAACATGTCTGTGAATTAATGAGTAGGCTATAATTGGCATCAATGAATGTGTTTGAATGGAATGCATGTGAGGGACTATATCAATTACTTGTATTTTGTTATAGGGTCGGTGTGTGGGGAACTTCATTATTCGAAATTGCTCAACTCGAGACAATGCTATGTGCTTATCCGTCAAATTGACTACCCATGTTGAGCATTATTTACTATTGGCAATCGCTAATAAAATTTCATTAGAGCAATCTAACAACACGTTTCCAAACGTCCATCAGCTCATTGCTCACTACATTGAAACCAGGTAATTTTTTCTCTCTCTTTTGAAGAAACATGCTTTCTATTTACTGCAACATTCCCAACTTTTAATGTTGGGCTTGCATTCTATTTAACCTGAGACCAATGGCAAAAAAAAGAAAGAAATTACAAACGAATGGAGAAAGCACGAACTCTCAAATAAAACTAAACTATTTATGCACCTAAGAAAGAAGTTTTTACTTACTCGCGAGTCACGAATAAAAAATGGGCCTGAGACATAATGCAGCTGAATTCTTGAAAACACTATACGTTTTAATTGTTCAATTGTTAATTACATGTATCTACTTTCTCTTATAATAGGGACGAAATTCCAGTTTGTCTTCGGATGCCTTCTGCCATAGCTGAAGCTACGACAAGACAACAGTTGACGTCTTTAGCTTTGCTTGGCCAAGGTATGTAAAATTAAATATTGACGTTTTTTTTTCATTTTGATGGAAAGTAATAAAATTCAAATTTGATTTTGCTGTCTACAGAATTCTGGTCGATCCCACCTGGAAGTGTCACAACTAGTCCCTCTGAAGGAGACGCAGCTAATAGTAAAAATTTTGCACACTCTGGAATTGCAAGTCAATCAAGTTCCAGTCATAGTTTAAGCGATCTCCTAACTACAAAGTTAGTTTACCTCAAATAAGTTGGGGGAAAATTGTAAATAATTTTGGGTTAATTTTAGACCTTCTCGTCCTACAACGCTGGAGCTGGGTACATGGAAGTCTGGAGGAACGGTGAGTTCTGCAACCTCAAACCCACCACCTCCTGTCCCTTTGAGATGGTCTCGATCCGCATTGCTTTCACCCGTGTCTCAACCTTCCTCTATGCAATCCACACCGTCGGAGGTGCAATCTACTTTTAGTGAGAAAAGTGGTCGACCAGGGAGAAAGAAAAAACGGAGTGGAGGAAACAAAGCTACTCCTGAATCTATTCATTACAAAGATACAGAAATATTGGATCTCTTTAAAGGCGTATGTAAAACATTATTTTTTTTTAAATTTGGCAACAAACTTTTTTTCGCCAGATACAAGTTTTGTTTTAATTTGACATTTGCATTATTTTATATTTTATGACACATGTCAGCAATATGTCAGAGCTTAAGTTTTGTTTGCAGACTAAAATTTATTTCATTAGTTTTATTCTTGGGGGAATAACAAATGAAATGACACTGTGGAAAGTTATTTATTAATCCCTTGCGCTCGTGGTTGATTTCTTTCTCAAAGAAGACGTTAACAGTAAGAGTAAACTTTGCTTGCCATTTTCATTTGACACTGTCCAAGAACAGTTTGTTACATTATCACATAACGTAAATTTAATAGTTTATATCTAACACGTCATCTTAGTCTCATTATGTATAGCAAATTATTTATGAGCATGTTTCTCTTTCAGACTAAAACCTATGAATGCGACAAGGCCTCTGACTATGAAGATATTTGGTCACCTCAATATCATGAACGATCTCATACCCCAAAACTGTCTACATTTAAACCCGACTTAATCCCAGCAACTTCCGAGATTGTAGACAACATTCATCACTTACAAAACAACAAACGAGCATCTGCTAATCACAATGACTCTATTAGCCATATAGAGGAGAAAATTTTTTCTTGTCAAAATTATTCAGTGAACGCGTTGAATATTCATCAAATCAATAATCATCGTTCAAGTTTCAACAAGACTGGTGTTAGCAAATCAAACTGTAATGTAAATGCAACTTCACAAAACGAGATAAATCGTAAGTCGTCCGGTCTCTATTCTGAGCCTGTAGACTCAATAACATTTAGAAAAAGGGAAGGAGGAAACCGTGAGCCTAATGTTAGATGGTCTCAACCCACTCTGTCTTTGCTTAAAACAGATTTTGATATTTATAGTATGAGTGAATTTCCAGCAACTCTGACAGGAAGTGGATTAGGAAAACCAAATATAACGCACCTCAACAGTCAGAAAGAAGAAACTAAAAACTTTAATGTTGAGCAACAACATGCAAATAACATTACAAGGAGTTGTGCTGACGCAAGTTCTGCAAACAAGTCTGTTTCAGCAAAACAAGTGTGTAACAGTAGTAAAAGTAGTTCAAATAAAACTAATCGTGCGGCTCAAAGTGTTACCTGTGCCAGTATTGACAGCCTGTGTCATTTAAGTAGTATTTGCAGGAGGCCAAGTTCTCAAACGAAAGACTGTGAAGATGATGAGATGGAACAAGTTGTGAATAATAATAATAATCAAGACGCAAATATACCGGCAATAGGTAACTATTATAATATTAAATATTTCAATGATGGGATATGCACTAATAACATACAAACATAATTATTTAACAGTCCCGAATATAGACACATTTCAAGGGAATGACGCTTCTTCATTAACTCCGGAAGCACCAAACAGCAAATCTTGGGCACTCGACAATTCATGGGAATTGGTAATGTGGCAGAAAGAACAAGAAAAACGCGAAAAACAAAAAGAAAATGTAGCAAAATTTCCTGTTGCTCTTTCTCCACCAAACACTCCTCAAGCTAGCAGACGACTAATGCCAAATCCCAGTGAAAGTAGTAGTAGTCAGACTGAAAGTGCCCTGTGTTCCTCAAATAATAACAATGACGCTTATAACAGTCTCCGTCGGTTTTCATGCTATGACAATTTGGAACGTAGTAAGGCTGAAATTAATGCTGAGGAAGAGTTGACTGATAGTGACGAGGACAAAATTTCCCCTCCATGGGATTCATCAAAATGGGAGCATTTGATGAGGATAATTTCAGAGTCTACCCAGCAGCTTGACTTACTTTCTCTCGTGGGTAATAATAATAACACTGGGAGTAACAACAATGCTAGTCTTCATAAAAATGATACTTCGTTGAGACCTTCCGGTGGTGGAATAGCTCTTGCACCAGATCCAGCACTTAAAGTAATTTTACATGCATACATAATAAAATAGACATGCTTCGTAACTTTTTGTTGTTTTTATTTTTTCAGGTGACACGAATGTTGGATGTTGGGGGAAATGAAAGAACTCAGAAGGCTGAAAAATCTGTTGCAGAGGTTGTGAAAAATCTAGCAAATAAAGGAGATGGAGTTTTTGGACCAACGTTAAAGAGCTTCATTTCTTGTACAATTGCTGCTAAAGTACAAGACCCATTTGTAAGTTTAATGGAAAAGTTAATCCTGATTCAGGATTCCTGAATTAGGACTCGCAATCTTATAGAAAAGTTATAATTATTCGTGTTTATAGAAAGTCATGCGGAATATTCGTCAGTTTATCTCTGGTATGAAGAACTATTTGATTGGAATAAATTTGGAAAGCGAAGAACTGAGAAAGGAAATCAAGAAGCAAACTGAAAATCTTAGTGACAATGAGTTCTTAAACATTGATGCAATTTTAGAGAACGTACTAGTTGAACTTGTGATCACACCATTAAATGTTCACATTCGAGAGTTAATAGAAAGATACAACGCCAAAAACGGAGAACCTATCTACTTGAGTAAAACAAAACCAGGCGATATTAAGCAATTGCAAAGATCGGGAAATGAATCTATTTTATCCAAGCTTAAAAATGTTTACTCAGAATTTGAAAAATCTGTGTCACCCATTTACAAAATTCAAAAATGGAATGAATTTGTGTGTCATGTAAGTTTTACAATGTGTATTTATATTATTCGGAGATTTCTAAATATTACGATTGTTTTGTTTTACATATGTGTAGGTGCAAGATATTGACAACTATTCGTCGGATTCTTTTTTACCATTACTGGCTGAGACTTTGGGTAGTGTATGTTCTGAGAAACTTCCATCTCATGTTGATTATATGATTGGACTGCTACCGACGTCTCAAGCGGAACAAAATAATTATTCACTATCTCTTCTGCAATCGGCTGTGTCCGCTTTAAAAGTAAAAGCAGACGCAAGAAAAGGAAGTCTCAGTCTTACGTGTGTACGGGTACTTATACCAGACGAAAGAAATGGAACACTCGTAAAGTATGACAGTAAAATCAATAACTAAATAAATTTAATTAGAAATTTTTCAATAATAACAAAACATTTTTTTAAATAGGAAAATGGTCCCTGTTCGAAGCTCTACAACTAGCAAAGACGTCCAAAAAATAGTTGCATCCAAACTTAGCATTACTAATCCAAATGATTATGTTCTTGTCTCAGTTAAAAATGGAGAAGGTAATCATTACATTATTACATAAATATTTTACGGTTAATAATATTATTGGTAATGACTAATGAGTGAATTGGAATTTTTAGAGACGCTATGCCCGGAATCTGAATTAGTGTACAACTGCGTGGAAGAAGATGGGACATCAGTATTTGCGTACAAACGAATCGATGCTAAAATCGGATGGCCGAGAAAAATAAGCTGAAGATTATTTCTTATTTTGCAAACTCAGGAGTTTTTTATTGTGATGGATATTTTAATTTTTATACTACACAAATACTAATGAAGATAGATTGTTTTTATGAAGAGGAAACTCCAAAGTCAGATTCCTCAGCCATAACAATTATTATACACGGAAAGTTACCAAAGATGTGTTCCTTATAAGTTCTAGTTATCATTCCTTTAACAATTTGAAATGTATAACACTATTTGTTCTGATATTGTGGTGTTGTCTGATTTTTTTTACAACTAATGTCTTTGTATCTTATTCTTTTGTTCTCGTATAAAAATAACTTTTTGACTTACTATTTATATAAACTAACAAAACAATAATAAAAAAAATAACGAAACTGGCAATATAAAAACGTTTAACTGAAAAATGTTTATTTATCATATAAAAAATTAAAATATGAACAACATGAGCATATTAAGAACGCAACGGTGAATAAGATAGCCGGAAGATAAGACGATCACGTAACTCTCTCCAACGCCTCCATCATGATAATGCTGTTCCCTCGAATTACCTTTGAGAAAAATAAACGTTTAATTAAAGATCCCTGAATAAAGTTTATAAGAATCAACAATATGAATACTTACAACCATTCCGATATTTTTCTTATTTCCGTCTTTACAGTCTTCAATTGTTTCATCCAAAACTAAATTCATGAAGGGATCAAACCCCCGAAGAATCCCGTTTACAGACCTTCCTCCGTTAAGTTTCACTAAACAATAACAAACAGGATTCAATTAATTAAATAAAATTCAGAACTAAAATTTAATTTCCACTTACTTGCTAGACGCTTATCCATAAGCCTGTAAAAAAGGAAATGTTTAAATTAAGTGCAAAGTATATAAAATATTTTCATTGTTTGTATACAATGGCCATGTGGACTTACTTTTTAAGCTCTGGGGGGTGTGCCTTGCTCATTGTCGCCTTTTTTCTGTCTTTCAAGTGCTGAGGACTGAGGTTGCGGAAAACAACGCAGTTGTTGATAACCTTTTATCTTTTTTTAACCCAGATTGCGAGAAGTGAAAGTATAAACACGCTTTTAGGCCGGTTTTGAACGTTGCCACAATAAAATGGCCGTTGGCGCCATCACCAAAATGAGACAAACGAAAGGGAAAGTTTTTATTAAACACAAACTTTCACCCTAATTTACACAATTTAAATGACAATAATGCAATTAATTAATACTTTTCACAATTTGATGAAGTGTATTGGGTGCAAATCTCGTCCCGAGTCAATTCACTGTAGTTTTCATCCCTCGTAAGCCCCGCACCTTGCATTAGGTTATGCAAATTACAATAATTAGTCCCAAAGTCCAAGACAATGAATGGCAGTCGAGATGTGGAATATCCCTACATTCCATGTTTTACAACAATTAGTTAAAATTAGGAGCATGAGTTGTATTTATACCAAAACGTTGCAGCCATTTGATGCCGTGTTTGGGTAAAAGGTGAACTCCAAGTCATCAACACTTTGTTGGGACGAATGTGTCCCTTTTAAAACATTTCCATCTGCTGAAACGAACTGTTTCCAATTATTTGTGAATAATAACAAGTGAATTTTGTCTCACATTATATAGACATTTTTGTCCATTTCCACAAGTTGCATTGCCTTTCCAAGTTTCCATTTGTCGTATTAGCTTTTGTGAGACTCCCAAACATTTTTCCTTCAAAGTCCAAGTGATGTTGCAACTCGCATGCAAGGGGTACATGAAAATCGTGGGATTGCGGAACAGACAGCCCAGAGAGCTACTTACAATCCACAATACTCCAACAATTGATGACAATGCTAACCCTCTCATTTCTTGATTTATTTAAGCAATCAAATAATTTCCTGAACTATATATTTAAAAAAAAATATACTCGCAAAAATTTGAAACTTATTTTGTTGCTGCAATGAATTAAATATTTAGCACAAATTTCTTAAAAAGTAAATTCAGTAACGTTATCTCAAATGCAATATTATTGCACTATGACCTTCTTGTAGGCAGAAGTGGCCAAACTACTTTTATTTTCTAAATCTACTAGACCCCCTTGAGTACAAAGCAATTATCATGTTATTGTTTACTGATGATTCACGCATTTTGCGTCTGCATGCAATTCTTTCATTTGTTCCCAGTTTTAAATTGAAAAGTAAACATTTTCGTGCTATTTCTAATTAGATTTTTTTTTATCTTTCCACTTGAGTGGAAGATAGATTGAGTGAATGGTCATAATTTAAATAGCATAACCCGATTTCGCTATTATAATTCTTCATATAATGTCATCTTTTTTGTATAATACTTTTCTTCAATATAAAACGAAATATTAATATGCATTATGAATACTAACTGAAATGGGCAAATATTTTCACCCGATTCAACAGGTCAAATTTCACAAAGAACCTATTTAACTTTGTTAATTCACAAAGTTCATAACTTGGTCAGAGTTTTCTGCTAGTTTAAATCTCAAAACTTTTTTGACTCTGCATATAAAATGCACTTGTTTCAATTTAAAAATGATTTTAACTTTCTCCAGCAACTTGTGAGTTAATGAGGGGACGTCTTTATCGTAACATTGGATTGGGCTTTTTGGGGTTAAAGTCAAGCTTCTTGATCCGAGGGACAAAACAGAAAGAATTCAGGGAAAAGTGATGGATCATTAACATGCAGGCCAAAAGAAGCTTTCACTTCTTTCTCTCGTTGAATGCCAAAACGTGACTTTTTTGTCTTTAATCTTTTTCCTCCGAACCATAAACTACTCTGCATATCAAAGGATCAGAAGAACGTTACAACTGAAACTTTTACTTTATAATCACAAGGTTAAATTGGCAAAAAAATTGACGCTATATATGTATATTATATAACACTTTTATTTAAATATTTTGTATAATTATAATGACAAGTATAACTGTTGACTGTGCATAATCTGATACACAATAAATATGTATTAATGAAAATATATTAAATTCATATAGTTTGCATGCGTTCACACTAGTGAATAACAAATCTTTACCGTTTAAAATCTACCGATTCATTTAAATTGCAATAATTATCAAAATAATTTAGCAAATTAAAGGGTAATTAATATGTGCAAACATATATTTCATCAATAAGCTATTAAGCAGCAACGTCAGTCAATCAGTAAGTAAACGCATCAAAGACGCAACATTCGTGAATATACTTTCTTTCATAAACTATAAATTTTATGCCTGGCCATAACACTTGTTCAAGTACAATCTGGAAGATACAACAAGTGAATATCTACAAGTTCTTGAGACGTAATAACGGAATAATGGGAACATTATCTGGCGTGCACACCTCTGCACATCTCTCCACTTTCACCACGTCTAAATAAATAGTTGGAAAGATTTTTCCCCTGGGAGTATTTGTTGGTGCAACATTTCCAAAATTCTTGTATGATAACTTAGTAAAATGATGCCCCATCCACGTATACATTTATATAATAAATTAATCTCCTCGAGTTATTTCTATTTGATGTTCTTCCGTAACTTCTCCATCACCACCTTCTTTCTTCATCTTCTCCAACTCATTTCCCGTAAGAGGTTGTTTCGTAGCTGCACCATGACTCAGGGCCATGGACGTACTTAGACCCATGTCCTCATGTGTTGACCTAATAATATTATAATCCTTTTGTTCAATTCCATCATTCATTTCCACAATAAGAGATAGGAAAACAAATACCGGTGGTGGTTCAGACGGGATGTAATGTGATTCAATGGAACCCATACGTTTTTGGATTCATCAGACCTCCAATTTCTCCATTTCTTTGTGATCTCTGACCGAACTTCTCCGTTCAGCAGACAATACAAAATTGCGACGCAGAAGCCCTTCATTCAAATACATATAACAATTTAATAAACATAATCTTATTTATTTACCTGAAAACTGGCAAAAAGTTGATCACAGAAAAGCCAAATAACTTCAATTAACGGATTAATCCCCATGTAATACGACATCCCCATAAGTAAAAAGTAATGGACTCCAAAAAGTGGGACCAGAACTAGGGTTGATTTGGCCCATTTCCTATAGCATAAAACACGCAAATATTTTTATTTTTATTTTGTTGAATGAAACAGGGATATAGAAACTAATTATCTATTACTATGCCCAAAATGGCACTAGCAATAAGGTGCATTAGAAAAGTACAAACACGAACAAATACTATGTACATGTATGCTATGCAGCTATGGGAATTTACAGAACATAGAAAGGCAGGATTACGAAGAGAGAAAGAGGAAGCCGGAAGCAAGAAAGATGATTTTATGTTGGATGGAAAGAGAGTAGCAAAGATTTAGGGACAACAGACTGTGTAGTAAAGTTGAAACATACCTGTACCTGTATTTCCTTGTCTCGATCGACACTGCAGATTGAAGTTTAACTAAAAGAACTCTGGTGATGTTCACAAAGAAGAGAAAGTTCAACTGCAACAAGAAATTATCAAAGTTTGTCATTCATTTGCACAAAAGATAAGAAGTAGATAATCCTATTTCAATAATTGGATTAAATCAAAACACTTTTCTATATAGACAACATTGAAGCCATTTCTTTGATGAGAGTTTGAAAAGAGAAAAGAGGCCAAAATAAAAGGACACTTCTTGTTGTAAGTAGTGTTAAATTGAAATAAAGGGGAAGAAGGAACTAACCACGATGCTAAATATAATAGGAATCCGTATAATGAGAAAGAGGTTTGCGTGATTGTTGTGTGTTGTCCAGCACAAGGAGTCGTCCAAATGGATTCTGCATCCTACCCAGCTTGCAATAACTGGAAGTGGCAATCCTGTCAAGCAAACACAAAACCAGATTAAGAAAAGAACAATGAAATACAAAGAAAGTGTCTTAAAACATGACAAAGGGTTGTTGTCTCAATACCGACACAAACAACGCGAATGTGATACGCGTGTCTTTTCTTCTCGAGTTCAGTTTGTGTTCAATATAAGATTGTATATAGTTTTCAAGAACATTTCACTTCATTTTTTAGTATCATTGTTCTCATCGTGGACAATACAAAATGTTATATGAATCATTTTAACTAGAATAAATGAAGATTTTGCTATAAAGAAGATTTTAACAACAACATGAGCTTTGCATGTTTTTAATGGCCGATTGCACTAGTAAAATGTTTTCGTTGTACTTATTATATGTTTATTGTAGAAATATATTCTGAATGAATATTTGCTCTTGTGGCTTACCCCAACCAAGAATAACGTAGAGAGTGATGGCTGATGAGTCGGAGAAAGGAGCCAGAAAAATCAAATTGTGAAGGTAGAGTCCTTCCATTAATATCCATGCGTAATTCGCGACTACATTGGAAATCAAATTTAACATGACAAAAAACAGACATTCTAGTGTCATATTTACCAATAAAATACTGCCACAGGGTTGTCACCAATTTACACTCCCAGTTCTGGAAAGAAAAGGAAAATACATATTTTATATTTTGGCAAAATGACGCACATAAACTACAAAAAAATATGCTTGAGGCTATTTATTCATAGCTTAAATTATATCTACATAATTTCAGTGTAGAAAAAATACAATTTTAAGTTTCTTGCATAACTCGCAAGTAAGCAAATAAAATTTAAACATCACATAAACCTTTGTTGAAATATTAGCATTCAAAATAAGCATTTGACAGTATTAAAAAATGTTGGCTGTTGAGTTTTGTGATAAACACCTGCTGCATATATGCATCTTTTACGATGTACTTGAAAAATCAGCCTTAGCCACAACTTACGGATTGTTCTTGGAGAAATATTCCATCTACAATTGATTGTGGTAATCCAACTCCATCAATGAAAAGTGTGTCCTTCAGCAAAGCCATAAATGCCCGAAGCATGAAAGAAACGAAAAGATGCATATGGAGCGAATTCCTGGGACATCTAAGTTTCCTGTTTAATTTATTAATAATTATGAATCTATTCACGTCATAATATATAATAATATAATGTTGACTTACTTGATTGAGATCAAAATTATAAATGCAATGATCAAGGTGCACAACGACAATGTATATCCAATTTGTGAGATTGTTTTTATTATCGGGAGCCATTCCTATTTTTTTTTTAAATAAAATAAAAGAATACGCAGAGTAGAAAGTAAAATTTGATTTCCGTTAATTACCCCAATTATATTGCTCCCGGAAGAGTGAGGTATGATGCACATTGAATAATTTGTCCAAGAATTATTTGTTATTGGATTTTTGAACCATGTTGCGTTTTCGGTGCAAAATCTGGTCGCATTTTCCTGTTACACAACATTCGATTATATATATAAAAAAACAATTTCCTGGCTAATTAAACGCTTTCAAGCAGGATGAGTTGGAAACAATCATCTCCAGTCAAACTGTCCGTCAGTCAGAATTTGGAAGGCAAAATATGGTTAGGGCATCAGATAAATTGAATGACTAACAAGATCACAGTTCACAAACTGAATGCTGAAGGACTCAGTTTACTCACTTTTGAGGATAAGTTAAAGCCCGAGGATTACAATTTGACCAAAATAATTTCCGTTTGAGAGAAAAGAATGAATCCTGACTAAATCCATCAATTTGAGTTGACTATTTCAATTCTGAATGTGCAATAATAAAATAGTTGGGCAACTCGCGGAGAAAGTTGAAATAGATAACATTTTTCCTTTTGTTTGGTTTCTCAATTTCCGCATTGGCTAAATTAATGTCGTAGGTGGTCCAGCTAATCAATTGAGTCCAGACATTTATTGTTTCTGCTAGACTAACATTCTACATAGAGATTGTATTCCAAGAAAACACAGACATGTATGTATTCTTACCAAATAGTTGAATCCACTGACATATTCCGGACAAGGGACACTCAGCAATTGTCCAGCTTTTGCACCCGGCCAGCAGTACACTTCATCCCAAACTGGATGGCAATAACCTTTGGTTGACAAATGAGACAAAAGAAACATATTTTTTTCATTTTACATTGGTAAGCAAAAACTCATGTGTATATAACAAACTCGTCTCATATTACAAACAAGAGTGGATAAGAGGTTCTTTTGGGAGTAGTATTATCGACAGGGTTGTTCAACGGGGTGAAAGTAAGACAAAGAATTACCATCCAAATCAGCATTTGTGATCGCAAGTTTTTCCTCACATTCCTCTCCTTTCCTCCCAAGAATTTCTATTTGCTTCCTTCGCAATTCAGATTCCATGAATGTGGTGCTGTTTTCCGATAACTCTGTCCCATTCATTCTGTCTCAGAGTCTGTAAATCCAGTCAAAACTTTTCAATTGAGCTTTTCAAGATTATATTTCCTTTCTTTCTATGTAAGCAAAGCAAAACTTGTCGGTTGCAAAATAAGAAGAAAAACTGACTCCATTTCACAAAATTTTTCTGGGTCTATGATTTCCTTTTACGTTATATAATAAGGTTGTTGGTTGGATTAAAGAACGACGACCAAACGACATGTTAAAACATTTTCCAATTGATTTATGCCGAGGTCATTTCAGTCTTTTTCCTTAATCCTATGATGAGTTTGGTTGGTCAAGTGAAAGCAGTTTTATTAGTAACTTGCTGTGCTACTAGTAAAATTGCATTTTGCTTGGGATTTGAGATTTGAAAGATCATAAAACTTTACACATTGAAATTTTGAGACGTTTGACAAATTGAAAATTGGAGAGCAAAGAATGATGAGCTGATTTAAGACACACACAAGACACCAACTACAGTCAGCTTTCTCCAAACAAACTATTTGACAGATAGCAAGACGTTGTGGTTTTTGTTAGTTTACTGACAATTTTGACACATGGATGAAATGCCAACATATTTTCCCGTTGGTAGCATACAACGAGAGTGAAATTAAATGAACCTTGTTAAGAAATTCACTCAAGTAAAGATCGGATGCTCAAGTACTCTTAACTCGGGCACATTTCGGTTTCAAACATTTCTTGGGTTTTGTTGTGTTGAGTTTGATTACTCTTGCTTTCTGCTTGTTAAGTTTCACGACCAAGTTCCTTTCACAATAACTAACTCACTGATTGTGTTAGTTTAGAGCTCTTGACAATTTGTTATTGAATTTGCAGCATACCCAACACTTGTGTACTATTGCAGTACTTATACAAATTGTAAGTTACAAGCTACAGATGCACAGTCACATAAAATTCACATTAAACGAGAAATTTGCAATAAACCAATACACAAAATGAATGGCATAGCAAATAACCCATAGTCCATATACCCTGTTGCTTCTTACTTTACGTGTTTGTTCGGTTTTGAAAGAGAGGAGTTAGACCTTTTCCATTTCCATATTAATAAGATTCCTCAGAAAGAAAACACAGCAAAAAACCCTTAGCTCAAAAGTTTAATTAATACAAACTTGCCTTGGGAATTCTATTTTTGACATTGGGAAAATACGTATTAAAATTGCAATTTCACACATACAAATGTACATATCTGTATGATATCATGTTGTAAGTAACTGTCAAACAATTCCACAATTCTTGTTCTTCTGAATCTTTCTTGAGATCTTTGTGGTACCATAAACCATTGTTTTCAGCTTTGATTGGACATTTCCTAACCTAATTTTGACGTGGGGAATTTCACTCCCTAGGTCTGGGTCTGGATTTGCAAAATTTTCCAAAATATTTGTCAAACGATTGTTTCCATGGTAAAAATTTTGGTTGCCAAGTTACTAAAATTTCTACTATAAAAATAGCTTAACTTACATACAACACCCTGTATAATATTTTGCTTGGAATCTCCAACAAATAAAATTACCAGCCATGGGATTATTTTGAAGCATTTTAAACAAATATCTAACTAAAAATTCACTTGGTTTTGCAAGTGAAAAAATTTCCATTTTGTTTTCAGGAATAACACGAGTTAATTGAAACACCGACATCAGAATATAAATACACATTTATATTTTAGACTTCCCCAAAATAGTTTTCATCAAATAAAAGGGCAACGGCTGGATTTGGGTGTTATTCAAGTAAACATTATTGAAAGAGTTTGAAGCATGTTTCTCTCGCTTTCTATTTCTTATGTCACCGATTTAAATGAAGGGCTGTCTTGTTTCTGTTTGCATTACTCTGTACATGACAATGAATGCGTACTCAAAAACTTCACAGCCACACAGATTACATTTTAATAATCAATAAATGCTTTCAAGCCTGACTCAAAAAAGTTTTTGATTCAAAAACAATACGTAGAATACGTAGAAGTATGAATAAATTATTGTATAATACGTATATAATATTCTTTTACAAGTAAAAGAATTTCAATCATTTAAAATTCTTAAAAACAAAGTTTCAACATGCAGAACGAAAGTTTATTAGGAGTTGATGTAGAAAATTATAAATTACAAGGCAAATGAGTTTACGCTACTTTATGCCTACAAATTCTCCTTCTGCTGTAGTCGGGAACTAGACGCTTCTGTCTAAACTTGCGAATTTGAGATATCATTTCCCATAATCTTTCCCATTAGTAAAATTGGAGTGGATTATATAACCCGAGGGCAAATGATCAGGAGAATTTGTTGCAAAGATGTTATGTATTGGCAGCAGGAAGATTAATGATGATTTATCACAGGTATATTACTAATTAATTTCAAGTAGAGAAAGTTTGAGGGTGAACCGCAAAGGAAGAGGAGGCTGTGCATAACAAATCATTGATTCCACCACTTTCACCACAAATGATGAAGCAATGGGAGAAACTTCCAGAAAACAAACTCCCTTACTAATAAAGTTATTAGACTCAACAAGAAAGTGTAAATTTAGTGCAATTCTCTCTTCTTCCATTAACTAAATTGAATTCTGTTTGGAGTTATCGCATTGCCCCTTTAATTTCCAAAAATTTAATTATTCCCTTGTAGTAGCATTATATAAATTCCAAGAAACTATATTATATGTATGTACCAACCACGCTAACTTTCCTCCATTGCAATTAACTTGTTTTGTTTGTACAAGGGAAAGGTAAACAGAGAAATATTTATTGATGTTGCCCTCCCTGTCTACTAATAAGAGAAGATTAATTCGCAAATAATTAGTGGATTATACAGCAACTAGTTATTAGAGTAGACGAATTTGAGTTTAATTGCGTCAAAGAGTCAACCAATAATCATGAAATTGTAGCAAATTGACTCTCTTTTTATTACGTCTCTTCTAGTTATATTTCTTTTCATGTAAATGATATCAAAGGATAATAAATTGACAATGATTACTGACACTTTTAACCAATTTGAACTTTATTATTATACCAATTATACGATTGATTTAAATTTAAATCAAATGTTTTTTTTTTTTTTGCTTTCTCCGAAAAGTCAACATTTTTCTTCTTTTCTAAGTCAAGACGAAAATGATTAAGAAAGTTTTGTTATTATTACTCAAGGAGAAATTTGATGAATTTTGGAAATCTCTCAGCAGCCGTCCCAGACAAATGGGTTGAATATAAAGCCTCCGCTGTTAAATAGACTTTGAATGCGGAATGTTTCTTTCTCCACTCAAAACTCGGCTAGTCAAGTGGAGGAGAAAGCATAAAAGAATAACTTTGGTTTTCAAAATCATTTGCATTTTATTTTTCTTGTAACAAAATTTAAGCAAACTCTCAATTATTCCTTTATTCTAGAAAATTATGCACACTTAAACTGCACACAGACTAAAATATTCCTTTGTTGAGATTCAGATGATTAAACTACAAAGAAATTGGCGCAATGAAGTATTCAGTTGTTAGTTCATTAAACAATCGAAAACATAAAAAATTGCTCTAGAATGACACAATTTATACAAAGTTCTAAATATTAAAAGGTATAATTTATGATCACATACATCGAACAAGTCATTTTATAAAAATGCTAAACGAAGTTAAGAGTTAGTTGAAGCTTGTTGATTTTTGCCGACATTCCTCTAAAAATTCTAATAATTTCAATTCTTCAAAAGAGAAAAGAATGTTTTTGTTGTGTTGTAATGTTGTAAATGTATTTCCCATTGTTTGAAAAATTCTTGAACCCTCGATCTTTCAACCATTGGGAAATTGGGTACAAGGCTAATGTTTTCTGTAAACCGAAGGATGTATTGTTTTTATTTAGAAAATTTATACTGTCGATAGTCAATCCAAGTCTATATAGAACTAAAAAGTTCAACTAACACGTCTATTCTCTTACCCTAACTAAATGGCTATTCGTATGAAAACTCGACAACATTTCAAATGTCAAGTTGCCTACATACCCTTTGGCAATAGAAAGACAAGGTTTGAATTTAAAACTGTTTTTGTAAACTGTTCTGAATATAAATGAATTTGTTAAACTCATTTGAGACAAGCTACAATTCATACTATTTCTCTATCCTCATTTTCTCAGAGAAAAGTGGATACACTAAACTTATACTTTAATGGTACAATCAACACAACAGCTTTTGAATAAAAAAACATGGCTAATTCGCTGAAAATTGGCTAAAAAAGTTTTTTCAAAAGCTTGAAAAGTCTTTTCTCTGCTACATAAAAACAAGTGGAGAGTGTTCTTTTCATCCTCGCACTTTCACTCTTTCTCATTTTTCATCTCATAAAAATTTGGTGTGGCTTAAGCTATTTACTAGGACTGAGAAACGGTTTGTTCTTGAACGTTGCAGTTTGTACATATTCTCTAGAGCTCTACTCCCAGGACGAATTATAAAGATCATCTTTACCTTTTCAAGACCATGATAAAATATTTACCATCATGTTCCTACAGGATCAAAAACCATATTTGGTAACTATTAACCTGTTTGTTTCACAAAAATTAAGTCATTTTGCAAATATGCTTTTGACAATCTTAAAAAGAAAGTTATTAAGAAGGATTTAATAGTTGCTGAGCCTAGAGTATGAAATAATTTGAGCTGAAGGAAGCTGTTTTAATAATTTCCAGATGTTTGTTTAAGCCCACCTTTTAGCAAATTGTTATGTCCCAGATTAAGATTTGAATTGGTTACATCTGAACTTAAGCCGGTACTAACATTTAAAATGGAATGGGATCTGTGTTTTCTAGTTTTCTTCCACAAAAATGTATAATATGTTTATGTTTTCCTTCTCCACGTTCTCAATTACTAAATCGTTGAGTGGCTGTGTCAACAGAACTTATTTTTCTGGTTTTATTACCTCCACACGGATCCAGCTTCCTCTTGAATTACATACGCATCTATGGATATAGTCTCTGTAAATGCAACTTCTGGGGTATATATGCATATGTACTTTTAATAGTAATAACAATATTAACCCAGAAAGTATATGCGGATGCATATTTTGAGGTACTGCTGACAAATTTTATGACTATTCACTATTCCGAAGTATGTGGGGTGTGTTGACTTTTTCTTTAGCAAAGTGATTGCAAAAAGGTGTCCCGTCACTCCGTCAACCAACAGTTCCGCAAGACTGAGGACAATACTTAAATATATTTAACTGTGTGGTTTCCATATTCCGACCACAGAAGAATCAAATGAATCTTTTGAGGTGACTAGGAGTGAGACAAAAAATTATTTATGAGATAACCTGCGGCGAAGCTATTTTTCAATAAATTTTGGTAATGAAAGGAAATTGTACCCCAGAGAGATGGATTTCCTATTTATTTCTGGTATTTCATCCAATATCATCCTTCCACTCTTCCTAATCTTATTAGTTTCATATTTTCAGAATCTTTTGTTACAATAAAAAATTAGAAGACAGTTAGGTTATACTTAAATATACGAATATAGGAATTCTATTGAGCAAAGTAAATTATATTCCTGGAGAAAGTATTTGTTGTTTACTCGTTGAGGAATTTCATCTAGACTAAAATTACCTTTACAAATATTACAGATGTTATTACAGTGGAATTTTACAATAATTTTCCAAGAGTTGTATCGCAAATTATCGCAATTAAAAATATTGACTTTGGACTTTCTCTTCTTGTTGGCCAGATACAAGGCTTATTTAAATGGCTTGTCTGTCTGTATTTATGCGACACAATATGACTTAATTGAATTTTGATCCTACATTTTAACTATTTATGTGTTTAAAATCTGATTTGTGGAGAGCTGGATCACACAATCTCATTATGAAACTAAATCACACTCTCGGTCTGGCTACATAAACAGTTTTTTCATTATTCCTCTACCCAAGGCTATTTTGGCAGAAAACAAATGTATCAGTCAAAGTAAAAAGTTTTAATGAGAAATAAATATTTAAGCTCTAAAAAATAAATAACTATGAAGGATTTTAAGCAGATTGTTTTTTATAGTGTCTAGAAAAACCTCGACTGTCAGAATGTCAGATTATTTTTCTTCATTGAATGACTTTCATTTGGCAGTAGGCTGACATGTGAAATCTAGAACTCAACTTTTCACTCAGAAAGAGAGATTGGAATATGAAAGTTTGACTATAATATTTATTAAGGAGATAATGAAAATGCATATTTTCCCCAAAGAGTAAATATAAGCAAATTCCCAGTAGACCTAATAAACTTTCGTTACATAAAATATATTGAAGTAGGTGCTTAAAAAGCAATTGGATGAAATTAGGCCAGGCCAAGAAACAACCTAGAAGGAATAGGGGACGGAAAACGGTTAAAGAAATAAGCAAACACTTTCGTCAATCTGTGTATTTATAGCAGCCTTTGCAAATATTTTTTGTTGTCCATTTCCTTCCTGTGTCACCAGCACTGCTTCTTTGCTGCGGTGATAATCCGTACGTAGTAGAGTGGAGAAAGTCTTTTAACAAAGTTGATTTTATTTTGCGGCACATTTTAGAGATCAGTTTCTACATCAAAGGAAAGTGTTTGGTGACAGACAGAGGAGCAAAAGTGGAAAGCAACAGGCTGCCTTCTTTCTTGGTCCGTTGAGATAAATAAGTTTGCCAAAAAGCCAAAAACTTTCTCAATCTGTTGGAAATGTTGGAATCAGATCTCTCCGCAGAGACAACACTAACATACAACATACAGTCGGGGAGTGTTGTATCAACATTCTCTTTCATCTTTATATAAAAACATCAAGAAAAAACATTTTCATCTTTACCCCATTACTTTTCACTTTTGTATATTTATAAGCCGATTCTATTTATTATGGTGATAATCTTGAATCTTATCTTCATTTGAAGGGTGATTGCATTTTCCCCATTGCAATTCGCTTTTTAATGGTAATAATAAAATGTTTTCTGTGAGAGGAGGATGTGAAAAATAATCCCAAAGCTCTGAAGAGACTCTGCTCAAAAAGTGTTATAAATGAAAGATAATCTGCTTCCAGAATGAGAAAAAATGTTTCTGACGTCTACCTGTGCCAGTTATATTGAGGAGCAGAGTGGGATTATTATTTAGACAACTCACTTTCACTTATCATTATGAACATGGATATCTAACTTGGGATCAGGAGCTGATTAAATTTTGCATGAGCCTCTGAAACTACCCCCGGAGTGAGACAAACCAACGTACTTTTCCACATAAACCAACTTTGTTTTATGGTATGTTTACTCTGCTCCCATTCAACTTGATCCCAAAGTTGGCGTCTCCTCTCACTTATCCTGTCACTAGCAAACAAGTCTTCCAACATTCTCTTTCACACATTATTGATGAACTGGCAGAATGGAAATGAAAAATGACAAAAACTTTTTGATGGGCAAATGAGGGCAAATCTACCAAGGAAAGAGTTCAACTTATATAAATGGGAATTGCCAGTGAAAGTTGAATCAGAAAATTGAGTTATATGTTCTTATCGTCACAACCAGCCTCGAATACAGATGTAAAACTATTTTGTCAATGTTGGAGTCAAATTGACTCGATCAAATTATTTTAGTTTGAAGTATTTACAAGCAAATATTCAACTTATAGTATACGAGTAGAAGGAAATATTTAAATTCTTAGCTATTTTTAAACAACACTATTCTGACAGATATATTTTTTTATATAAATTTTTAGAAATAAATATGAAATTATTGCTAGAAGAATGCATCAGTGAGCTTTATGAAAGGTGACGTCGAATTTTCCAGTTTGGTGGTCCTATACTAATGTAATTTGTACCATTTGACACAAAATATAACACATCATCCCCAAAGGTGAAAGTAAGGAGGTGGAATGACTTTATATGCGTAGAATCATTCAACTGGCTCGTCAATGTGCTTTTTATGCCTTCTGAGCCCCATACTGCGTTGTGGTGAAAGTGAACAAGAGATGAAAACTTTATTTGGTTTTACCTTATGAATGAGTGGCCAGATGTGGGGCAAAGATATGATTGTGGTACGGTTATTATTATTATTTTCTTTTATAATAAAATTCTATCTGCAGGCATTAGGTCATGTATGTAATGTAATGTGGGATTACTGGATGGATCAACTCCAATCTGTACCTGTGACAATATACCTAAAAAGCGCTGGGGAATGGTGATAGAGAAAGCCCTTCATTCAAACTCATTCGTATGTTATAATCGGGTAAAGGGTAATCTCATTTTGCCTCACAACGAAAAATGATTTGACTATGTCTTTATTTGAAACGACAATAGGGATGGGATGCATTATATTTTTTAAAACAGTCTTTCTCACTTTCCATTGTTCATTTTTTGCAATAAACCACAATTCAAAAGAGAAGAAAATTGAAATGAAAGTCTCACCTTTTGTATTCTGCATGAACAAGTTCCTATAAATGACTTTTCTCTCCCGTCTCAACCTGCCCCCGTGAAGAGTCGGTTGTTCTTCTCTCTCGTCCTATGTAATTAACTGACAATTTAGGGATAATTTTGGCTAGCATTACAAATAAGACTTGTAATAATTATATGTACCTTGTGAAAGTGGAATGAAAAGGAGTATCAATAATCAATGAGGGTCTCAGGTGAAGTGACCAAAACCAAAAGTGTTAATGGAGAAAGTAGAACAATAAATCAAGACTTGAGATGTTTCTCTTGTATCCCTCACTCAATCTAATCCAATTCTAGAGAAGGTAATAAGTGACAAAGTCTCTGTCCACGAGTCTTGGGGTTTGATAAATATTTTGTTTTGACCAGCTAAACTTTCTCCGATTAAGAGTGACCAAGTTTGCTTCTTAGAAGTTTAGTGCAGCAGTGCACATTAGAAGTGAGGTTAAAGTAAACGACAGTTGCTTATAATGACAGAGAGTCTCATGAATCCAGAGCTGCAAGGGAGAGAGTTCTGAAAGCGACCGAGTTTTATGACCAACTAGCTTGACTCGCAACTCCATCCCTGACTCATATCCCTTCTTCTCTCTTCCTCTGGAGCAATTCGCAATTATATTGATACAAAGATGTAGTGTCACACAGTGGTCACAATACAACAGTCGAGGACATGTCTCATGATTCGAGGAATTAGAGGAGATACCAGACTTCTTTTCCAACTTAAAATTTCCTTTTACAAGACACACTAAGAGAAATTGAAGTAAAAAGAAGGGATACGACAATAATTAAATGGGAACAAAATCATCGACAACAAAGAAAGAAAGTTCAAAGGCAAACTTGTTTCCGTACAAAGTTTGACATATCAACATGAGATAAGACTAGAGAAGTGAAACTTTACTAGAAAATGTCCTTTATTTTTCGTTGGCTTTCAAATATTCACCCGTATATACCATTGGAAATGTTAATATATGGTCATAGGGGGTACTACAAAATTATTTTATAATTTCTCACATTCTTTTGACTATTGATTTATAACAAATAGCTATCAAACTGCGAATGTTGTACTACGTTCTGTCTCCCCAAGCCATTCCGTCTTTTGTTTGTGCTGATTGGCTGCGTCTTTAGCTCTGTCAAGCATCATGGTTTGGGTCAAAACTCCGTCTTCAGATGCAAAAGCAGTCGCCTATTTAAAAAATATATTTTTGTCAAAAATGCCAGCCACTATACTCCTAAAAGCCTAAGTGAATATCAAATTTTACCTGCCAAGCTGAGGCCAGTTTTGCAATTTCTCGCCCACTCATACCCTGACAGATATTTGAGACCTCGCTGCATACTTTAGAGTAATCGAACTCTCCCAATTTCAAACGTGATCCCCTTTTGTCAGCAACTTCCAAGATAAAACGATCAAAGTAAAGCCTAACAAGACGTTCTCTTTCTTCCTTCCCAGGCAGGATAAAATGAATCATTTCGTCAATTCTATCATTAACTGCAAAATCCAACTGCTCGGGTGTATTAGATGCAACAACAACCATCACCTTTCTCGACTAAAAATAAAATAATGTTGTATTATAACACTAGAGTCCTTCCTTGAGTCAATTTTGAATTATATTATACCTGTTCACCGGTTCGATATAGGAAAGCATTCAATGCAGATCGCATTTCTTCACTCATTCTTTCAGCTGAACGCTTTCTTAAGAATGCGTCTGCTTCGTCTAAAAACAATACGAGACCTTTTCGAGATGCATGAGCCCAATCAAAGACTTTATGAATTGCAGTGACACCATCTTTTCCTAAAGGACCCACATCACCACCACTCAATAAAGCATAATCCATTCCAGAATGTTGTGCTAGCCTCTGAAGAAAAAAAAAACAAAAATTAAACTAATTTAAGTATTTGCTAAAATGATCAACAAGATTTTTGATTGATTTTTGATTATACCTTTGCAAATAATGTTTTGCCTGTACCAGGAGGACCATAAAACATGACATTTCTGTGAGACCCTTTATTAGCTCTAGTATTTTTAGTTGCGATTGCAATGTCACGAAGTCTTTCTTCTAGTTTTGGATGAAGAACTACACCAGAGAGAGCCTCTTCTTGTTTCCTAAACAGTCTCTTAACAATTTGTATGGGGTGCTGAAATAATTCAAGAGGTGAAAATCTGGATGTTTCTCTGACTAGTGAAGGTTTTCCTAGAACAGCTTCCATTCGTCGAGCGGCAAGAAACGTTGTATTTTTGGCAGTGTAAACTCCCAACGCAAGTAAAGACATTGCTCCTGCTGCTTTAACCATTTGGTCCCAGTCTGATACAAAAGCTTGCAGCCCTGTCCCAACAACAGAACCAATTGTCCTAATGAATGATAAAAAATAAATTATTGGAAATTTGAAAACTAAATTATTATTATTATTACTTTATAGATTCTAAAGTTGTTACTCGACTTTCTTGAGCTTTTAAACGAATTTGTTCTAAATAAATATCTCGATTTTCTCTCTCAACCTTTGCTTTAATTTCTGCTTCTTCTTTTATTCTATTTTTCCTCTCATGTTCTCTCATCTGAAGCTCTTTTTGAACACTTTGCTGCCGAATTTGTTCCTGTTTTGCTACAGATTCTTCTTGTCTTCTTAGATTTTCCTCTTGTGCCCTTTTCTGCTGTTCCAGTTGGTCTTGGTAGCGTCTTCTAGCCAATTCATCCTCGTAAAGAGCTTTTTGTTGATTTAATTTTGATTCTTCTTGAATAATTTTCCTCCGTTCTTCTGCGGCCAATCTAACACCATCCATTTTGGCTTGTTCTGTGGCCGCAGTGAACTCGGCAATTTTGGCTTCATAATCTCGCTGTTTTGTAGTTTCTTGGATTTTTGCAAGTTCTAATGCCTGAATTGATTACATCCCATTATTAATTTTTTTTAAATTATTTTAATTTCTTGGTTTATGAATCAAATAAACAATGACCTCTTTGGCGTGTTTTGACTTTTCCAAATCCTTGGCCGCTGCGGCTGCTCGTTCCAAAGCTGCCGAATCGAATCTGTAACTAGACTCCATTCCAGTGGATTTTTTGTCTTGATTTGTGTCTTTTGGGGGCGGTTCATTGCCCCCTCCAGCGCCTCCAGTCCCCTGGTTGATCTCCACGCCCAGAATATCTGCGGCCGTGGGGGGAGGGGGACTTCTTCCGCCAAATATCCAAGACATTCTCTAAATGTTGTTGAGTACCGGTTTTGTGTGGAATGATGAAATGAAAAAACACGTTTTGAAGGCGAGTCCAATATCCCACAAAACTTTTGGGGTAACTTTGTCAAGTAATACAATGCAACCAATTATTTCATCATGAAAAATATGAAAATCCATCATAAATAAATGTAAACTTGTACAATATTTTATTGACATAAAAAACTAAGATATTTAACGAAGTCTCTGGCTCTCATCGTCCGTTGTTTCGCCCTCAGTGTCTTCCAAAGAAAGCTCGTCCCTACTCCCGTCCTTGGCGTCAGGGTCAATGTCTGGACTAGGGCTTTCCAAGTCAGAGGGACTGGGGAGAGCAGCTTTGGATGGCCGACGAAAAGTGCCCGCATTGCATTGTTCAATTGCTAAACGAAGCTTCAAAAAAACAGGAAATTATAGTTGAGACAAAGGATTGGTTATTTTCTGTGTTACCTCTGCCATTGCAACAATTCCAATTAATTTCCCTGTGGCCGTGACATAGGCGTGAGTGATGCCGAGCAGGGAAAAGATGGAATGGACCTTGAGAAGGGTCGTGGACGAAACGAGTTGGAAAGGAGCTGCATCAATGGGACATTTTGAGAAATCCACAGATTTTTCCATTTCCTCTTCCTCCCACGCTTTCTGGTCTTCGACCGACATGTCAATTACTCGCTCACGGGGCTGAAAAAAATCATGTTAAAAGAATGCATTTATTTGAGAAAAAGAAATTACAAGTTGGACTGTCTTCTTTGGAGCTGGGGGCGGAAGTAGTTTGACAGATTCAGATACTTTATTCCCCTCTTTATCTGACTGGGCGTCCTGAAGATGTGCAGATTTCTCGAAAATTGCTTGAAACTATAAATCGAATTTTATTGAGTAATTTTAACATTATCTGGCACTTGTGGCAGTAATTTTTAAAGGTTAATACCGCATTTCTAACTCTACTTTCGGCCCCAGTAACCGTCATGTAAGGTGAAAATGGACTAGGACTTTGGCCAAAGTTGTGTAATGAGAAAGAATTAGTTTTCTTCAAAATTGATTTCATTGGCTTTCCATCCAATGAAGGGTGGAATAACGAACCAGAACCTCCCTATAATTAAAAAAATATCTCCTATCATAAGATATTGCAAACTGCTAATAAAATAGATATAAACGACTTAAATGGAACGTACAGTTTCTGTTCTGGGGCGCAATGGGAGTGGTCCGCCAGTTGAACGGACGCTTTCACTTGACTCAGCTTTTGTGGTGATTATGGATGGGACAGGAATAACTTCGAATCTTGAAGGTCTTCTCGCCTGCATCTCTGCAAATTGCTTCCGCTCCATTTCCTCCTGCGCCCTCACGGCTGCCTCCTTGTTCCACTTTGCTGCCGCCTGAATTCGACGCTCTCGGCCTATGTGTCTTTCTATTGACTATGCAGATAATCATTTCATTTTTTAGCATTCAATTAAAGGCATGTTGTAAATTTGTACTTTAATTAAATGCTGTCGATGAATTGAACCAAGAAGAATCATAGAAGTTGGACTTTCGACCAAGGGGAAAGAGCTGAGGGTTCTGTTATCTTTCAGTATTCCTTTTAGTTCCTTGTAACTCATCCCATGCCAGATAAATTTCACATTTCTGACCATAAAGTCCCGGACTTTAATGTCATATTTTAGCTCTAAAAATATAAATATTATAAGTATTTATATCATTTCAATTTCAATTTCCAAAGAGTATTCCAATACCAGAGCTTGAAGGAATAAAATCTGGCAAATAAGGCAGCTTCTTGATCATTGAAATGGAATCGAACAAAGAAGGCTGAAGGACCCCTTAAGTAAATATAAATTAAGAGGCAGGTTGAGACTAAATTGAGACAATAAAAAGAATGCTTATAATTAAACAAAACATACCAGCAACTGCATTTGCAATAAGGACAGCAATCATAATTGGAATTATATGAGTTATTTGTCCAGTCATTTCTGATATGATGACAGCGATTGAAACTGTTCAGGTCACAATTGCAATGTAAATGGCTTAATCGCAAGAATTTAACTCTAAATATGTTTACCTGTTCGGGTCACGGCTCCTGAAACTGCAGCCGCACCCACAACGGCGTAACCACCTACGTTTAAAAAGTACATATATAATTGAATTTCTTTTTCTGAATTAGTGATGAGGAAAGACTTGATAAAAAAGGTGTACCGGGTACAATTTTCCAGTTTTCTCCAGAAAACCGAATCCCTTGTGGAAACATGAGAAACATAGCTTCACCAAATATGCGACCCAATGCTGCTCCCATCTTAAATACTGGGACAAAATTTCCAGAAGGCATAGGCAAGGTCGAAGCGACAATTGACAAGAGAAACTATTCATAAAAGGTTATTAAAGTCACTTTTTCATCAGAATCTTGATCTTATACAACTTACGGTCGATATGAGAAACATGGTACAATTAATGAAAATTCCAGCGTCTGATAAAAATAAAATTATATTTCATTGTTACGTGTACTTGTTTGTTAAACAGATAAAAAACATACGTGGATTAACCCAATGTTTCAAAATTGTAATTTCTTCAACGGTGAAATTTTCCTTTGTCCAGGAAAAGTTTGAAAACAGACTCACAACCTTAAGTTGCATATACCAAACATAATTTCATTAATCAAATAGTCTTGGATAAGATGGTGAAACATCATACCTATACATAGGTGCATACCTGGTCATGAGTGGTGAGATCTCCGGCAACAAATTGTCCAATCCCAAGGGGGAAATATATTGACGCGATGAGCAAAGATACTATTGCAGGGTAAATGAAACGACTACAAAATCATAGTAATAATAATTAAAAACTTAATAATAATTAAAATTGAAATATGTTTGTATATATAAATTAGCTGACTTTTTCTGAAGAAAAGAGTTGAGCTTTTTATTTCCTCTCATCCATAAAACGTATTTTCTGTGAACCCAAACAAATAGCGCTCCAATGAGACCAGAAACGACTCTGTAAGTATGTATCACAAAAAATGAAGCAATACAAGTGACATGTTTATCGCAATTTACTAATTTTTACTAACCCTATGAGACCAAAAACAATTAATTCCAAGGGGTCGTACGGAAAATCTCCACCAAATTCAGTTTTGAACATGGGTTTAATTGTTTCTGAAGAAAAAGATTCCGAAAAAATTAAAGGTAACAAATAATTATTTATTTTAAAAATCTAAAACCAACCATTTCCTTGAAACCAAAC